>CAJHUC010001103.1:0-102260 GCA_905146915.1 Ostreobium quekettii
TCGTGGTCTTTAAAGGCTAGATGTCCAGCATGATTGGCCCCTCGACAGGGCACCTGCCAGTCTCCGGCGACCAGATGGGCCGGCCCCACTCGTCCACTATCATGTTTTGAGTATAAGGCCCCAATTGCAGCCTCACTCGCTGTCCAGTTTTCTATAAGAACGTGAGGAGCAGTGCATCTCGCGCCACTCGGCCTATACGCAGTGGATCTTCCCCCCGCTCGACTTCACAATGGCACACCTCGAACATGCTCCGATACCACTCCACTCGTAATGGCTCAGCGCTGCTCTCCCCTACCCCTTGCACCTGCTACGAAGCGCGGTAAGTTTTCTTCTAGGCGCGGACACAATCCGACCAACATGGGTTCCCAGTATAGCTTTCGCTTTGCCAGTCCCCTTCACACCCATTCCGGCGGAACCAACCACTTAGATGGTTGACTTCTTTTTCCAATGTGTTGAAGTGCAAAACTCTTTCTCCACCCTCTGTGTGGGTCCGGGCCCAACTTCGGCGAGTCTGGACAAACCACTCAAGGAACGTTATCACGTCCTCCGGCTGCGGCAGCTCTGCTTGCCAGTCCTTGGGTCGCCGAGCCCACCAATCCACAAACTCCTGTTCAATTCGTTGCTTCCGTTGCGGTAACCTCTTCTCCGCTATAAGCATAACTCGAGCTCTATGGGCGGCGCGCGCCGTCCGATACTACTCGCTCATCTCGCGAACAGTCCATTCTTCCACATGCTGCGCCGAAATAGGCTCCCCTAAGACTGCACTTCGCGTATCCCGCACTTCCTACAAGACATTCGCCACACTCAGTCAGTCCGCATACGGCGTTGCCTTTGCAGCCTACATTTGGGCCGAACGGTTGGGTAAGCCTGGAAACGGCCCTCTCGCATCCTCGGGGAGGACAATGGCAGATCAATGGCATGCGGGCTAGGCGCCAAAGTACGGCGCCAAGACAGAAACCGCAGCCACTAGGAAATGCCGAAGGGCCGTTGATGCTTGAAAAGCGAAGCAGGTGCCCCTATCCGTCCCGGACGGGGGCGGGTCCTGAGGCCTGCCACCGGACCGGGGCACTTGGCAAACCATTAGGGCGTGAGTGGGCGAAGCCCGTGATCGAGACGGACAGAGAGCGAAAGGAAGGATGGGAAAGAGTAAGACGTAGGCCGCGTAGCGTGAGAAAGCGAGATGGCGTAAGATAATTTAGGGATAGAAGGTCATTTGTTAAGATACACTCAAACTAAATCTAGGATCGATGAACTCTCGATGCCTAGAAGCGATAATCGATGGTAATTCATCAAGCGAAGTGTGTCAACACCTTGCAGTGGCGGGCTGTTGGCTACTTCGTTGGCGAGTCAATGCGCCCTGCGCCTTGCACTGGAAACCACCCTCGCCACGACGCTGGGGACGCCGTCAGTTGTGGGACACGGTGCGGCGCACACTCTCCGGCGCATGGGGCCCGTCTACCTGCTGCAGCTTTTCCTGAAAGCTGACCTCCTGCGTCCCGGGAGCAGGAAACTCAGCTGCTTGGCGGCGGGAGAGGAACTGTACGCAGGTGCGGTGATTGCCGTCTGTTGGCCCCCGTTGACCAGCGAGCCGCGCACCTGGTGGCGATCCCCGGTGTCTTTGCCCCAAAGCGAACAGTCGCAGCGAGCAACCGACTGTGGATGAGAAATCGCGCCATCGTCGTCTCGTTCTCGCAACGGGTTGTCCGGCACGTGCGATGCCCGCTTGCGGCGGTGGCCGCGGCGTGCAGTGACGCCGGCCGCGCTCTCATTTGGCCGAATTTGTTTGTTCAGACTTGGGCAGGAACGGAGAGATCTTCCACGACGGCCTGGTGTTCACCACCCCGCTCTCTTTCTCTCTATACGCCAGGCGTGGACAGAACCAGCCACCGCACAGGGGCGACGACGGCTTGGGCTCAGTCAAGTACGAGGGCAAGACCCTGCTGGAGCTGCGCCAGTCGAGCGGTCTGGCCGGCACTCCCCGGGGCTATGGACAGACTTGCCGCCAATCCTGGGCGAAATCTCGGTCGAACGGCCGCAACGCGAAGAGGCCGCGGAGCGCAGAGCGCGCAGAGGGCTCCGGTCCCCGCGTCAAAGTTGCCCGTGCGGCAGGGAGGGGTGGCGCGATCGGCGGGAGCGCTGCAGGCCGCGGGAGCCGCTCCCTCTTGTTGTCCACCACGAGCAGCGATGATGATCCCGTCGTGTCCCATGGCGCTGGGGGTGAGGAGAGGGAGACCTGGGCCATGTGCGACCGATGCAACCGGTGGCGAAGACTGCAGTCTGCCACCCCGGATAGCCCCTGGTATTGCTCCATGAATCCAGACGCGAGGTGAGCACCCCCCCGAGCTTCACAGCCGGTAACGTGAGGTTGAGGGGTGTGCGTTGGTGAAGGGGGGCGCATGGGGCTGAACGGCTTTATTGCTGTGGGCAGGTTCGCCTCCTGCGACGTGCCGCAAGAGCTGTCGGACGAGGCAATTGACCAGTCTCTTGCGGACGCGCCGCTGCGCCACTACGCCGCAAGCAGCAAGAGGCTCCCTCTCAGCGCCTGCAACAGCAAGCAGTTCGAGACGGATCTGTGCCGCTTCTTGAGAGCCTGTGGAGAGGAGAGCAAGGCACGCCAAATACGGCAGAAAAGAATTCAATGGTGAGGCAGCTGCACTGCCTGTGGTCGACCCTCCACGGATTGTTGTGGTATGGATATGGTATCTGCTGTGGAGCATCGAATATGTGTCGAGAGACCGAACCTGAATCAAGTCAGAAGCTGCGCACTGTGTCAGGGAAAGCAATACCTTGCCCTTCACATGTGCTGTCCTCCTACACGATTGTGCAGTTCTGTTGGATTACGTATGCCTGGGTGCCCCTGCGCCTAACCAAACCCACCCATGTGTATGGCCACCACAGTAGGAGGACATAACCTTCTTTGTTAAGAGTGGAGCACATTGTGTGATGGTTACATGTTGTGAAAATGCACACAGCTGAACTCTCTTCTTACAATTGCAGGACATCTTGCAGCTGTCATCTTGTTCTTTGCACCCGCCTTTCAGCACTGCAACAGTGGTGATACCAACTTGCATGGCTGTTATGGTGTTCTTCAAGTCATTAATTGGAACATTGTGTGGTTAATGTTGTGCTCCAACCACTGTGTGGCTGTGCATTCTCTGTAGCAACAACAGGCCACTGGACATATGTGGCCTGTACCGAGAGGTTATGCGTGTTGGTGGCTTCATAGCAAACCAGGAGTACGATGGCTATGGTCGCTGGATCGGTGGCATCAACTTTGCCGGCCATATCTTCCCCAAAATGAAGAACTACACCAAAGGCAACCGAGCCACTTCTGTTGGCAACCAACTTCTAAATAACTACCGCAAATTTTTGTTTGACTATGAGAGAGCATGGCGACACATTGATATCAAAGAAATGAATCCAGAGCAGAAGACGTTGGTCAAGTGTGCTTTGAGCAGCGCTGCAAACCCTGTGGAGCAAGGGGAATTGAGGGAAAGGCAGGTGACAGGCCAAAACCAGGCAGCAGGAGATGATTCATGCACTGGTCCAGGCCCAGATGCAACTGTGCATGGTGTTGGCAACGGGTCCAGTGTCAAAACACCTAATTCAGCAAGTGGAACTGGAGTAAATGGGTCTGCGCATGTGTCTCAGGGCAGTGGCAACAGATCCATCAGTTGACACTGACAAGTTGGCACCACTAGCTTAAGGATAGGATTGCAGCTGCTTGGTTGACAGTTCCAGTTTTCTTTGCGGAGTTGACTGGTATTAGGCAAGAATTGTGACACTTATAACTTAGTGTTGCTGACTGCCTTCGTGTTTTTTACAGCTGTAGAGCACAACTGTCATGCATGGATTGTGCAGGACCACCAAAGGCACTTGTCTGCACGCTTAGGGCAAACGCAACCAAGATGGCCAGGATTGAATGACTCATGCACACATTTTGGGGCATCACCTGTACTTGTGTGCAGTGTGTGTGAGCCCACGTACTTTGCAAGCGGTCCCTACCAGCAGCCAAGCTATGAGTTCCATGTCAACTGTTACATCACACATTGAAAGTTGTGCCTGATGCCGCATTCACACGTGGGCCCCAAACACAAGACGTTTACACTTGCCAATATGAAGCAGAAAAATGCCGTCGCCAATCTACTTCCAAACAGCGTTCCTGCACTCCACCACTTATTCCCCTTGGGTTGAGCACACCCCTGTAGAATGATTCTGCCTTTGGTCATGACTTCATGCAGCTTCTTGAGAACGTGAGTAACATCTCAAAACTGGGTCTTCAAACACACAATACTCTCTACTGCCCCGACATAGAACAAAAAAATACCGGCACAAATGAGTCATTCGTTGGAGCCCAAAGAGGGGCGTGGCAAAATGGTGTCAAGCCTCACCTAAAGGAAGTCCTGGTACTCTCATGCCAGCACCAGTCCACTCTGCAAAACTTGCTGAGAACCACGTTTGTTGATTGATGCCAAGCCATCGCAAGAATTCAAGAAATTGTGGCCTACTCGCCAAGTCTGTCAAAGTTCCATGCAACCATATTCAGTATCCACCCCCCATATTTCGATAGATGCACTTGCTGCACCTACAAAATTCCCTTTCTTCACTTCCCAGCCAGAAGTACGCTCTTGATAGACCAAACCAAGATAAAGAATCCATCCCTTGGGATCCTGGATAGCACCTACGAACACTCCAGAAATCGCTACCATGCTGTCTGCAACAGAGATTGCTTCCTCCTTTTTCCATAACTTGCAGAGATAAGCTGTTGCATATTTGTGAATGTCTTCGAACCTGCAAATGGGCAACATCGACCCCCACCTCCGCGGAAGCAGTGAAATTCCTCAGCCACACGAACTGCTGAGTCAATATTCCACTACCTGCCCTGCCAAAGCAACTTGCCTTGCAGCAAGTAAACATTCTCCAGCGACCAACTGTCTGTCCAAACTGGGAGACTAAGGCTTGGAAACGGCTGCAAGGATGCTTTCCATTGTGCGTGGTATCTGCTACGGTGCTCGTTTGAAAGCAATGCAACGACTCCACAGTGCTTCAATCTGCTCCAGCTGCTCTGCAGCTCTTAAACTGTGCTTCTCAATCCCTGGATACCAGCGCCGGCACTCTCTGCAGGCTCTCTGGCAGCACAAGGGAACGCGAATCAGCTTCATACATCTTTCATGACGATTGGAACCGCAGAAGCAACCGGTAGAACGAGGTGCCATCGAGTGCTGTCTGTCAAAAAGCCATACTCAACTGGCACACACATATCATGGCCGTGCCGCATGGCAGCCACAGTGGAGCTACCATCCAAATTGCAAAGGAGCAGTGCCACAGAACAAGAAGAATGACAACTCGTTGCTCAGCAGCAAATCACAGCAGTGTTCGCGACCAGCCCCGCCTTTCATGCCGCGATTCGCCCGACGTGGCGTTTTTCAGTTGCGAAGAGCACGTCACATGTGGTTCTCGGTCTGACAGTTCTCACTGCTCCCGTCGTTACTGCTGTCGTTTGCCCAGTCCAACTGATTAAACGTCAAGCTGCGCAATCCGCGAGATACAAGTCACACGCTGCTCATGCTCGTACGCCCCAATAAGACAACCTGCCGCAGCATGCAAGCAAACATCGAGGTAGCAAGCATCTGGAGGAAGCAATCCGCGGAGTCTTGAGGAAATACCGGGCGTCAAAGATGCAGGTTGGGCTGTGGCCGCTGCCCACGTCCCATTCGGCTGCGCCCAAGGACCTGCCGCGACGCGTTGCTGCAGGGAGGTCAGTACCTTGGTGGCAAAGAAGCCCAAGGTCCCCGCCACCGAAGCCACTCCGCACGCAGCCGCCGCCCTGAGCCACAGCGTCCTCATCGTGGCAGGTTGGCCGCGGCCAGGAAGCGGTGAGGGGGTTCCAGCATGAATGGGGCCGCCCTCCCGCACCTTGTGCCACGCCTGCATGCCGCGCGAAAAGGGCCAGGGAAAAGTGTTACCCCTTTCAGTGGTAAAAATGAGGCCCTTCGAGACCCTTCAGGAACAAATGGGCACTCACGACGCATCAAAAGAGCGAAAAAGGATCCAACCAATCAGGAGGTGTCCAGATCCTTAGAGAGACAGCCGTTGCGTTTCCAATTCTCCGACCAGCGGCGAGTCGATTGAGCCACAGTGGAACGGTCATGAACAAGCAATCGTGCGAGGCAGGTAGGCCCAAGTTCGGATGCACTTGTGAATAGCTGACAATCAAGCAGTGGGCTTTGATGACTGTGGAACACGAGCCTCACACATGGTGTGGTTCCGAGTGACTTCCTGGGCAGACGCACCCTTACTTCACACTGGGTCGGCTACCGCACTTGCACAAGCAATGGACGCTGATTTAGAGGTGGAGCTGTGTTGCTAATGTCAGTAAGGGCATCCCAGAAAGTGATGGAATGTGCAGCTTTTATGCTGGATAGCTTTCAAGAGTGGGCAACCAGCACTGGTGGCTTCATTTTGGGGACACACTGCCTGTGTGCAAAGGTTTGTGTCACTGAAGGAGCCTTGCTGGAACTGGAGAACATGGTAACAGGCAAACCATCCAACGGAATCTGGGAAGTCAATGTGGCCCACACAGCAACCGCGATCATGCAGCCATCTGCACCATCAAGCCAATGGTGTGCCGTGGTGCCATGGCGCTGCAACTTCTTGGTTACATTCGCTTGAAGCACAGCACACGTCCAAAACTGCAGGGCTTGTAGAGTACGTGGGAATTCTTAAGCTGTATCCACAGACTGCCACTTCATGGAGTGCCTCCATTTCATTGCAAAGCTCCCACATCTAACCAGCAGCACTACTAGTAGGCAACAACAAGATAGCACAAAATTGGAAGAGCCTGGGCACACCCTGCTCCACTAACACAGGCTCCTGGTCCACCTCATCCTTGTCTTCAATAAACAATCGCCACCACAGCACATCCATTCCCAAACTCAACCCCCCACCCATACCCACACCCCTCCCCTCTCCATCTCCATAGTTTCCTCCATTCCAGACCTCCAACAGCATCTGCCCTCAGCAGAACAATTACTGCTCAGAAGAGATCCCACTCATCGGGCCCACTCACTACCAATACCTAACAAAATGTTAGAAAATGTGCAACAACAACTGTCAACCCTACTTCAGACGAGAAACTCACACCTCAACAACACAGGAACTGAAGCAATCAACAGAACTTGCCCAAACTTCTGTCTAACATTGTTTCAACATTAACAGCAACAATCAAGGCACCCAAAGCTTTACATTTTCTCCACTGGTCAGTCTAGATTCATGCCAAGGGCAACTGCCCCCAACCAAGTGCATTGACAGCAGCAAAACGAGCCCGATTCAATACAATGATGAGCAACTCTGCGATCAAGACGCGCACAACGATTGCACGAACAGGGACACGGCGATCCATGATACGGATGTGCCCTGTGGGTTCACGTCTAATAATGGATTTCCTCAGCTCAGCAAGCCGCCTCTGCCGCACTCCATGCTGCCATTCGTAACCTTCCTTCCGCCTAACAAACCTGGACCCCAAGAAGCCCACCCAGCTGTTGACATGCACACCAACAAGCCTTGCAGCAGGGTTGCTGTGAATATCCCTCAACCTGTTCCCAACCCAACTTCTAAAGTTCACCCGCCGTCTGGCAGGACTGCCAGCATGGTTCCCCAATCTGCCAGACCCTCTCCATCGGATCAGCCAGTTCCGAAGGTTCACTCTCTTGACAGGTGGTCCAGCACTGACACAGTGCTCATGGACTTTGGTATGAGCAGACGATGGGGTTGGCAACCCAGCTCCGTTCTCCGACAAGGCACGGACTGTTTCGTCAGCAGCAATGAGTTCTCCCAGTCCGCCATAGCAACTTGGAAGGATGTTGGGAGGGAAGCGATCCTGAAACACCTTATTCCTGGTCCTCCCACTCACAAACTGGATCTTCTGACGTGTGCGTTCATTGACAAATGGGCAAATCAATCGCCAAACGCCCCAGAACAAGAATGGCGCATTGAGGAACCAGAGTGTTGCAAGCCTGCACACACACATGCAACAGTTACCTCACGAAATGGTCAAAGAATGGACGACAGTGATAAGACACTCATGTATATGCTTTAGAAATTGTAGCACATCCATTCATAATAAACACATTTCTTCTCTTTGGCACCAAGGCAGCAACTATGCAGGAATCTACCTTTCAACACCCAGTGAACCATGCTGTTTGTGCTGAACTCCAGAATTATGCATCATCTGCTGCTGTAGGGGTCAATCTCACAAAAAAGATGTGCCCAGCCTCAGATGGGCATGGCAGCATTCAACGAGGAACAACAGCCCTACCTCTCAGGATAATGCTTCTCAAGAACGTCAAAGATTGCTGAAAAACCCTGGGCATCAAGGTTTTCCAAGTTCAGTCCTGCGCAACATGCACAAACCTGTCAATCAACCAGCAGAGTATAGTCGGCAAGCCCATTTCGCCTGCTCGTGCCATGCAATGGTGGCCGCAGCCCATATCACAGCTCACATACCAGTCAAGTCGAATAGGCAATACACTTTGCCATCGCCACCCTCTGAGTTGTCCGACATCAGTCCAGCATTGTCCATGGTGTAGCATATAAGTCGCTGAGTTTCCTCAACATTTCGTTCAGCCATGGTGTGCTTGCTGCCCAAGAAGATGACAAGGGGCCGTCCCTGCATAAAAACAACAGAAGGACTATAAAACCCTGCACGACACGGGCATCAGAGTCGGTACAATGGAGGACACAGCGGATTCTTCAACTGGATGGGATTGCCAGTGAGCCTCGCATCCGTACACTCTACATTGGCACGTGCATCCCTCTATCTCGCCCCTTTGTGCATTGCCACTGCCAGGCGATGGAACACCTGCAGTAGCTGCATGCCAGGCCAGGTGTTGCCGACCAAGAGTCACAGTATCACGCAATCGCACCTTGTCATCACAGCCCTGCAAGTACACCTTCTTCGCAGCAAGCTCTCCTGCGATTTCCTCCTGGGCAAATGACACCAGCCGCAGACAACATCAGACTGGCGCGCCGGTTCTTTCTTCCCAATATTTGGCCCACAGCGCTTAGCAACTGTTGCCAAGTTTGCCAGGTGAAAAGCCCAAGCAACGACGGTGAAGATGCGCAAATTAATCCTCAGCGTCCAGCCCGAACTGGTTGTGCATCAGAGACATCCCGAATCGAACCACCTCTGGGCGCCGCCTGGGCATTCTTCCTCATCCACCCCATAAAGGACATCAGCGTGACCTGCTTCCGTTACGGCCATTCCTCAATGAGGGGACACGGCGGCTCGCCGGGCAACGCATGGCCGGCGCCATCAACCCTACCCAAGTTCCCCCCTTTGTCGCCTACGTTCGAGTCTACGGACGGCACGCCCGGCGGCACGATCAAGACAGCGAAACGCGAACGCCCCCCCGCGCTCACCTCCGTGATCCTCCCGCAGGGCACGTACTTGGCCCTCCACTCCGCGTGCGCCCGTATGGCGGCCGTGGCGACCTCGACGTCCCTCCCCTTGGCCGTCAGCCAGCGCCGCAGGAACGCCTCGTCGCACCTCTCGCCCCCCAGCCTCAGGCTCTCCACCGTCCCACCATCCCCTTCAATCCTGCACCTGAGCTCGACCACCAGGGGGTCGTCGTCCGCCAGCCGCAGATCCTGGCCCTTCGCCCCCCCGGGGCCCTCATCCCTGCCCCACGCAAACAGCTGCACCTCCTGCTCGAAGCCCACCCCCAGCAGGCCCGCCTTGAGCCTGACGCACAGTACGAAGCGCGGCATGTTGGCGGCGCACCGCGCTGCTCATGCCTCCGCGTCGACGGCCCGCGCACGCACCCGCGCGGCTGCCGCACCGCTGTGGCCGCCCAAGCACGGACAAATCTGGGTGCCAGCCTGGCCGGGAGGGTGCGTGATTTTCCACACAAAAAGGCCAGATATGCTCAGGATTGCCACGTCATTCCCAGCCAGGCGTGACATGGTGCGCATTGTGCCTGTGGGGTGGAGTCGAGCAGGCTGGGGCTGATTGCATTAATGACATTAACTATCTTGTTAATAGATTTCCACCCAGGACGACGTTGGGTGGGTTGCGCCGAGTGTCGAATCAGGCGCAGTCGTATTCAAACGGGTTTCTGGCCCTTCCTAGTACCTTGGGTCAGTCAAAGTACGTAGTGTCCAAGGGGCCGTCTGTTTTGGCGCCTTGGACTTGGCGGGCTTTGGCGGGGCTGAGCGGGGGCGGTTATTTAGACACCCCCCTCGGTCCCCCTCCGATCTTGTTTCGCTTCGCGCCACTTGTTGGCACAACCCGAAGGCACCGAATGCCTTGCCCTCCCTGGCCGTCTTGGCCGAGTTCTTTCTATGAACCGGACACTTGCGGAGCAGTGGATGCAAGAACAAGCTGTCCGGTTCAACGACGGTCCGCCTATGGCTTCTCTCGACGCCGTCTGGCTCCCGGACCCCCGGCTCCTTCCACGGTCAGTCACCAACCCGGTGGTCCGACCTCTGGGGGTCCGCTTTCCAGAGTGGTTCGACATGAGGCGGACTTCCGAAGGCGCACAACTCACGCAGGTGCTTGGGACCAACTCCGGCTACTTCCAGGAGTACCAGAACTGGGGCGCCCTATGTCGCGTGGCTCTTCGACCTCACGTCCTCCTTGATCGACTTCGCGGCGCACCAGGAGTTCCCGCCCATCTTTCGGGACGCCCTTTTGCCGTACCTCCATGCCCTCGTGACGATTACGACAGGATTGCAGAGCCTAATCCGGCTTCAACAAATGCACGGGGAGCACAAGGGGATGTCCCTCGATGGGTTGTGGCGCGCGCTCTAGACCAACGTTCGACTGGGCGCAGTTCATCGGCGCTTCTGGGATCCTTTGATCGACGAGCCGATGGAGCACATTCGGAAGGAAGTCCTCAGTCAGTAGCTGAAGTTGGCGACCAAGTCGGCGGCCGCCAAGAACCAGGTCAACCTTGATCGCACCGCTCCGGCCTCCGGTCCTGCGGGCTCGTCCACATCCGGCGCTCGCCACTTCAAGGGCAAGAGTTCCAAGGCGCCGGCGGGCCCCAGCGCTCCATCCTAGCCCCCCAAACCCGCCGCCTAGAGGACCCTCCGTACGCTCGTCTTCGGGGCCGGCTCACCACATGGCGCCGCATCGGGGCGCCTTCGCGCGTCTTGCAATAGATCCACATGGGGGCCCCCCTTCAATGGGGCTTGATGGGCCCTCCGGCCCCCTTCAATCAGGGCAAGTATCCCTTGATGACTCCGGAGGAGTGGCGAGCTTGGTGGGAGCTGCGGGCCGAGTACCTCGAGACGGGGGTGATCGTTTGGACCAACCCCTCTTCTGACGCCCGGATTTCGCGCGCTTTCTTAGTGGCCAAGCCGGCGGAGAATAGCCAGACCAAGTACCGCCTGGTCATCGACCTTCGGTGCATCAATCGCCACCTCAAGAAGGTCGGTCTTCGCTATGGAAAACTGCGCGATTTTGGGTTTCTTTTGAAGAAGCATTATTTTTTGGTGGGTTTTGACATCAAAAACGCTTATCATCATATTCGGACGAGAGCGGATCAGGAGCATTTTCTTCAATTTTGCATGGGTGGAGAGAATTTTGCTTGCCTGGCTCTTCCATTTGGTTTGGCCCTCTCCCCCTTTTATTTCATGCAACTTATGTTGGTAGTGGTCCATTTCTTAAGGACCCCCAGCTTTTGTCCTAAGGCTGCGCATCAGTTTCGATTCGGTCGCTTAGCGGGGGACGATTCCATTCTCCAGTACTACATCAAGTACTCGCGGGAACTTCCCGCGCTAATGTTGGCCTACTTGGACGATTTCATTGCTTCCATGTCCGATCCCCATCGGCTGACCCAGTGGTCCAGTTTGGTCCGCCGCGTTTTTGCGGCCCTTGGTCTCGCCTTTAAGGACTCCAAATGTCAGTGAGAGCCGGTGCAACGTAAGAAGCACCTTGGGATCATGATCAACACCAATCAGTGTCAATTTCAGGTCCCTCCGGACAAGGTGACTGCCATTTCGTGGCGGGCCCAAAAGATTAGTCAACGGAGATTCATTGTCGCCCGGGATCTGGCCAAATTCTGTGGCTCCGCCATTTTTTTGTATTTGGCCTTTCCCTTGGCTCGTTTTTTCTTGACGGATCTATATTCTCTTTTGCGCAGCATGCGCTCTTGGCGGGATCGGCTGTGTTTGACCGCCGACGCTCGTTTGGAATTGGTGGCATGGGCCCAAATCGGTCGGTTGGTGGGCAGGTCGTTGAATTCCACTTCCCTGGAGCTGGTGGGCACTCTTGCTATGGACGCCAGCCTGATCGGCTGGGGGGGCACCTTTACGCCTCTTGGAGGTGATCAACCCCTTCTCGCCTGCGGATTCTTTGATCGGGAGCTTATGCACATCAATATCCGTGAAATGCAGGCCGTATACTTGGCCCTGCTATCTTTCTTTCCTCGCCAGTGCCCCAGGACCACTTCCCGCCGCCTTCGCTTGCTGGTGGACAACCAAGTGGTTCTGCACTGCCCCAACTCGATGACTACCAAGTCTGCCAGTCTCTTGAGGCCCCTTAGCCAGTTGCAAGCTATTTGTGCGACGCGGAAGCTACTGCTGGAGCCCGAGTATATCCAATCAGCGGACAATGTCCTCCCGGACAGGCTTTCGCATATACAGACTTTGGAGGATTACTGGCTCAATCCACACATATTCCAAAAGGTCGTCCACCGCTTTGGGACCTATTGAGTGGACCGCTTTGCATCCGCCCGGAATGCCCTCTGCGAGGCCTACAACAGTCAACATTGGGATGTGGGTACGTCCGGCGTCGACGCCTTCGCACAGAACTGGACGGGGACGCGCAGCTGGTGCAATCCCCCGTGGAGCCTCCTCGCGAGGCTTGTCACCTTGCTCGACTCGAAGCCACAATTGACGGCGGTGGTGCTCACGCCGGACTGGCCGAGCGCGGTTTGGTTTCCCCGCCTCCGGGCCATGGCATGGATGAGATCTTCATTCCCCACCAGCCCAACCTCTTTCTCCCTGGGGATCCGAGCCTCCCGTCCTCCCTTCCTCCACCACGCTGGAATTTGCGCGCCTTCCATGTGGCGCCGAGGACGCACCCACCGACACTGCGGACCCGACCGGCGATGACGCCCTGAGCGAACTGGAGGCTCCGGCTCCTCCCGCCGGTGAGCCTCCATCGGATCCGTTCCCCTTGGACCCAGCCCCCAAGGACCATCCACTGTACAGCACTGAGATTGATGGTTTGCTGGCCAACGACCGCAACTGGATGGCGCAGTAGTTCCTCGCCTCCTATACGGAGGCCACCCGGCAGACCATGCAGACCAAGTTTCTTTGTTTCTAATCCTTTTGGGAGGCGCATGCTTTGCAGCCGCTGCCCGCTCGCCGCGCCACCATCTACCGCTACATTCGGATCCTACGCAAGGAGGGCAAGGTGGGCGTTTGTTCTTTGCCACAATATCTCGTGGCCATTTCCATGGTGCACCACATGTCTGGGCACCTTGGCTTCTCTGCTTTTGACCCGGTCACCCGTGTCCTCACCCGCGCATGGTGCTGGGATATGCCGGCCCCCGTGCAACATCACCGCCCCGTGCCCATCGAGGTGATGATTCGCATCCTCATGAGGATGGGCTCTTCCTTCGGACGTTGATCAACGTGGGTTTGACCACGGAGGATGGGCTCTTCCTTCGGGTGGTATGCGCGGCTTACATCGACTACATCTTTTTTAACCGGGCACAATCAAGCCACTTTGTTTTGGCAGAGGATATCCGGGTGGTGGACAGGGTCATTTTATTTCGGGAGCGCAAGTCCAAGCTGCACAAGGATGCGGCCCCTCATCTGCGCTTTCAGTCTTGGCTGTCCCAGGGCGCGCCGGAGGTCGTTGAGCTTATCCTCCACTGGACGGCTTTCTGTGACTGCGCCTGGGCGCAAATGGACTAGGCGCCTCGCTATTTCTACTGGCTTTTCCCGGCGAGGCGTCCCCAGCTCCAAGACGGTGGCCACTTGGTTTTCGGACTTGTTGGCACGCCACCCGACCATCGCCCCAGAACCTTTTATGCACCACGGCCTTCGGGGTGGCGGTGCGTCTAGTTGCTTTGCTTTGGAGGTCGCCGAACGGCGCATTCGTGATTGAGGTGGCTGGAAGTCTGACTCCATGTGGTCTTACGTGGACATTTTTCGTTTACCTACAGAGTGGGACTTTTGCTTGTTCGGGTGGATGATGATAACCGCCCGCGACCTCCACGCCCGGTTTGGGCACATTTTCAGCCTCGGTGGTGAATCCCGTGCCCTTGGAGAGTGAATGGGCAAAATGTTATGTATGGGGACCTCGGGTATGTGGAGTTATTGGTGATGGACACCTTGGTTGTAATGTTTTGTCGTGTGGGGAACATGACCGGGAGGGTTCAAGAGACCGGTCAGGTGGAAATATCATTAACTATCTTGTTAATAGATTTGCACCTAGGACGATGTTGGGTGGGTTGCGCTGAGTTTCGAATTAGGCGCAGTCATATTCAAACGGGTTTCTGGCCCTTCCTAGTACCTTGTGTCAGTCGAAGTACGTAGTGTCCAAGGGGCCGTCCGTTTTGGCGCCTTGGACTTGGCGGGCTTTGGCGGGGCTGAGCGGGGCAGCTATTTAGACACCCCCCTCGGTCCCCCTCCTATCTTGTTTCGCACCCAGCCCTCCCGCCCTAGAGAGTGGAGTTCGGTTGAGTAGGGGGAGAAAATGGGAAGATGTGGATGGCAGTACGGGAAAAGGGGTGACTCAGGTTTCTGTCATGGGAGAAATGTGAAGTAAAGTATGGGCGAAGCGAAAGGGCAAATTGTTATGTACGGGGACCTCGGGTACATGGATTTATCGGTGATGGACACCTTGGTTGTAATGTTTTGTTGTGTGGTGAACATGACCGGTAGGGTTCAGAAGACCGGTCAGGTGGAAGGTCACTCAACGAATTGTTTAGTGCTCAGAGAGTTTACAGCCACTAACCGAGGCCCCACAAACGAGGCACCATGCGCCATGGATGTGGCGGCTGCGGCAAGGCAGCCCCTTTGCTGGTTCTGAAGTTGTTCGGGTCACCAATTAATGGAGCTCATACAAAAATTTAGTAAAATAATGATATCACTCAGCTGGTGACCCGTGAGCTCTGGATATGGTGCAAAGGGGATGTCAATAGCCTCTGCACCTTCGCCTCGCTGATCATCACCAAGCGGGTTGGCACTCAATGAGGTGGGAAACCCCCAAGACATTATTCAAGCATGCTATAATTTTCTAGTATTGCAAGCTCAAGGCACTCAAAATGCAGGTAGATGACATTGATGATTAAGATAGTCCATGGCCACTTCGTCATGTGCCCAAAGAGTCCACTAAGAAACTATTTCCTCCGTCCAGAATTAATTATCCTCTATGACTTTGGTGCCTTACTTCTCCGTCATAAGCACTTCAGTTTTCATTCAAATTTCTTGAAAAACTACGCTTATGTTTTAAGAGTATACAATCAAAATATTAAGTAAATCCATTGAATATTGTGGATTTGGCAGCACTTTGCAACAAGGGTCATCCAGCCAGAAACCCACCAGTTTTTCAAAATCCCTGTTGGAATGGCTATTTTCGTTGTTTTGAGGAGCACGCATTTGCAGCAGCGCTACAGAGCCGCCCAGGCAAAACTATCCATGCCATTTAGATAGAAGATCATGGAGATGCTTGCAAAGGAAAAGGGCAACAAAAAAATATGTTTTCAAGTCTTGATCGTGGAAGTCACCATGTCTTGCGGCTGCAATTCAAGCTCGATTAGCCAAATCAAAGATGCCCATCAGGTCCAAATTTCTAAACCACGACTTTTGAACCTCCAACTCCTACGAGGGATACTACAGAAGGCCTCCCAAATTCCTCGCAGACCTTTAGGAAGGTGGTGGCCATCACCCCATTCAACAACGGACAATTAGGGGGCAATTAGGGGGCAATTAGATAGTGACCCTCTTAAATAGAAATAGTGAATCGACCATTTTGTGGCACTTGAAGGGCTTGAGCTTGAGAAGACTAGCTAGATAGATAAAACTATGTCTCTCTAAGGGAAACACACTTGTTGGGTTGTGGGGGATTGTGGATTACATGCAAGAATTGGTAGATTTTGGCAATTTGTGGGGTGTGGGCCAGGCTGCCCACAAAAACAACGATTCAAACCTCAATCGAGGCAGATTGTCCAAGCAAGTCCACTGCATAGCGTTGGAACAATAGCTTGCACATAGCCCAAGCTTGAATACCCTAGACCCTAGACTTTGTCTGCTTGCTTTACGTATGCACATCAAAGATCGATTGAAAGGGGGAGTTACCATGGTGTTTATGCATTATAGGATAGGGAAATTGCCACCCAATTCGCAGATCATTATGATAATAGAGTTGCTTTGGCTAAGTTGGACTAGTACGGGGTAGTATTGAGTAGTAAGGACGTTGGAAAGGTAGCACGGCATACCTTGTTATACCGGCAGGGCGCCTAGAGCATAGTGGTGTGCCGACAGTGCCTTTGCGAATAGTCAGTGAGATCCCATCAGATGTGAGGGACGCAACCATATAGGATATAGCAGGAACGGTGCATGGGGTCATCTTGCTTGCATACCCAGCCATGTGAGCATGCCAAACAATATAACAAGGTCGGCATAACCCCTTGTGGTGTGGCGCCACAAGCTAGAGTGGGAGCCCACACAAGCAGGCTGTTGGTTGACCGAGTGGTGTGTGGGACGTCCGCATGATAGGCACCCCGACTGGAAGGTCATGTGCTCCATTCGATATTATAAGACCATGGAGGACTATGTAGTCATCTTCCCCCCGCAATCCGAATACATCAAGCCACGTGGAACCATTCAGGAGCTAGATTAGGAAGCACAGAAAGCACGGAATCGTGGGGTGAATGCAGAGGTTTAGACTATGCAGACAAGGGTGGAGCCACTGACCAAGGAGTTGTGCGCAAAAGTGATCAGCAAAACTGCATGAGCCGTACCACATCACGAGAGACAACGAGAGGCTGGAGGGATAGTGTGCAGTGCCCCAATCCAAGGATTCCAAGAAGCCATCCTGGCCTGGCTCCTAGTGAAGGGAGTTGTTCCAGTTTGCTTCACAGTACCCCACTATACTGGGGCTCAGTTGGAGATTCAGTGGGAGGTATGGTTTGATATGTCACAGCAAATTGGGGTAGCATGGGACATGGAGGGTGCTGGCAAGAGCTATGAATAGGCGTGGGTTCTTTGGGACGATGAGCATATCAACCACATGGAAGAGATGGGCACAAGACTGCTTCACAAAGAAGTTGCAGTGGGACCTTTGGATGGAGAGGGTAGCTCTGAATTGGAGTGCGAGTTGGTGGACTACAAAATAGAGTTAGGGGAATAGTGTAGGTTTAGTGGTTGGTGTTCCTAGTGTGAAAAGATAATCTGCGCTGGTGTAGTTTGACTGGATAGAACACCAGGGGCACAGGGACTTAGTGGTCGACTTTTAGGTATGGATGTAGGTGGAGGTTCGGTGTGAGTGGGAAGGAGATACGGTAGATTGCAGGGGTATTTAATTGGCGGTTGTCCAACATACGGTGTCTCATTGTCAAATAAGCCCAAACCATCTGTAACAGGTGCCTTGTAGTTTGACTATTGTGTGCCCCTCTCGCAAGCTCGAGCAGAAATCCAGTTGTTTGCGACTCATGCCCGGGGTGTTTGTTCCAACCTGCGTGGATGGGGCAAAGCTACTCTGACCATCGGAGGCTCGCCGAAGACTAGTTCCAACTAGTTGGGGAAGGTAGGTGTGTGTGGACATGCACGATCGCATGTTTTGATTGGGACCAGGGCCAGTTCTAACCATCGATCTCCCATGAGCTAGAATGCTGGGTAACCTAGCATGAGTTATGCAAGTGCCTAGGGCTGGTTTTGTTCTCGAGTGCATGTTGACCCCCAACAAGTGCTTTCATGAAAGGATATTGGGTTGCTGATATAGTGAGGAGGTCTGGTTCAATGTACTGGTCGTGGAGTTAGAATGCATAAATAATTACTAATCTATCTTAGCTGTTGACTTGTGTTGACTGATGTACAGTGGCTTGGGATGTACAGACTTGTATGGTATATTTAGGGTCGTGTCACATGCTATACTGAAATGGGGAGTTGTATGGTGGAAAGGTCAGACCAGGGTCCGGCATAACCCAATGTGTATGCCTGACTATTATCCAGTTTATGCGTATGCAAAAACATATATTTTAAGGAGGCGTTGCTATTTATAAGCTGAGGGTGATAGGTCCACATATGGGACTTTATTTACCACCATATGTACGACAACGCATACAGCGGGAAGTGTATTCTTGCTTGTTTTTAGATACTAAACATAGCCAACTACTCGGGAGTACTGCAAAACCATTGGTACTGACTAGGCGGTCAAGCGCCTGGAGTATTACTATTACAAATATATTGAATGGCCATCATTTACTGTAATTGTGACAATGCCCATTTGAAGCCTTCCATCTGCGTTCATTCTTCAGATATCATTCTCGTTTTTTTCCTCATTTTCAAGAATGGTGCAACAAGAACCAATTGTGTACAAGGTCCTTGCAAGCAAAATAGACATAATGATATGGCAGTTTGGCCCATGGTATTGAGTACACATGGGGCAATTGTTCGGTGGCCATGAGTTGTGGCACATTCGATGCAACATATATTGCAAATATGTGTAATTGAAACATGTGTGCCCTCCCTCAGGGCACAGTTTTTGTGACCCAATAAGTTTATTGTTTATTTTATGTGAAAATGAATTTGGTGGCTTTAGGGTTGTTGATACAAGGTTGTTAGTGGTATGAGGCGCTTGCCCTTTTTAAGTTGTGGACGCGTGTCGCCTGGCACCTAGGTCCTTACAAGGACCTAGATGGGACCACCCCAGCCTACTCCCATATTGCAATGTTATATATGGTCTAGTTTGGGTGACGTTACATTATCCTGAGTAGGGCGTCCCCCACACCAAAAGACTTCAGTAAAGCGTCCCCCATGTGAGGCTTATGTGCATAACATTCATCCCCCTCAGGGAGATGGGATATCCCCATCCTAGTGCATGTATATGGGAGTAGACGCATGCATGGCTAGAGAGCCTGCCATATGTGAGGATTGGTTGGGTATCACACCATATGCCCATTCTACTCAGCTTGCGATTTACAAGACATACACTAAAGAGAAAGAGCGGTTATTGCAAGGAGACTGTTTCTACTTACAACCCTTATTAAAGCTCTTCCTTCAGCTTACAGGCTGGAAAGTTCATTTCTAGTCAATAATTCACAAATTTCTATTCTGTGGCCTCGCGGCCTATACATCAAAGGAATGCTTAGAACATGTAGGGATCACCCTGCATGCCCTTCTATTTGACTGGCCCAGCCCACTTGCCCATGGCCGCAACCCCAACGGGGTCACCCCGCTAGGTATAGCCTGGGTCTATACCTTTGCCTCGGCCCTGACCTGTGGCTATTACGAATAGTCCGTTGCCTTGTATCCTTTCGCCATTTATGATAGCGATGGACGTGGTGGTCATGTACCCAAATTGTGAGTGGGACCAGTTTTCCTAGTAGCCAGTATTCTTTTAGGCCTGCTGCAGTAGTGCCTGTCATGCACAGGAGAACAAACATGCTCGCTTTCAGTGCGTATGTATTGCGACTAGTTTGCACATTAGCAATAGGAGCTCTGCTATTCTCATATACTTAAACCAATTCCCGTGCATTGGCAACTGATTTTGTTGATTCTCAATTATTATGCTTATGGCTGTATCCAAGCTATTTGAAAAATGCTCAACAAAGTCCTTCCTATGGCCATGATTTTAAATCCTTTTATCAAGGATGCGTTCGATCTCATACTCCAATACCCTTTCAATCTCGATAGGGACTAGTGGTGGTTGTACTCTGCCACTAGCCTTATAAGGCTTGCGTTCCGATACATGGAACACTGGGTGTATTTTGCTGATGTGTTTTAGAAAGTTCTAGTTGATACGCAACAGAACATATCTGGTCAAGAATGGTGAAGGGCGCAATCCACCTCAATAGTAATTTATAAATTCCAAGGTGCTTAAGGGTGATATGTTGTGTCAAAAGGAGGATATTATCTTCTTTACTAAATGACACATCACTCCAATGGCGGTCAGCATGCTTTGAATGTTGTGGCCCCATCGCCAGCCACTAGTTTCCGGAGGCGCTGGGGTTGCCCTGCCCTGCAGCACAGCCGTTGGAGGTTGGTTGGCATCTCCACCTTTGACAGTGGGCATATCCGGGGCAGTCGATTGCGTTGTCACACGGTGGGCCCAAGTCACGACAGGGATCATTCCCTGGGGCGTGCTGTCAGCAAGAGGTGGTGGCACAACATCGGTCATTTGCTGGCTTATGGGAGACTAGGCAATGGGCCAAGAAAAATAGTTACAAGATTCTATGCATGTAGGCATACTTATTATATACTTCCTCCGTACGGAATTAATTGTCCTCTATGGTTTTGATGCCTTACTTCTCCATTACAGACACTTCATTTTTCATTCAAATTTCTGGCAAAACTATGTCTATGTTTTGAGAGTATGCAGTTAAAATTTTAAGTCAATCCGTTGAGTATTGCGGATTTGGCAGTACTTTATAGCAAGGGTCATCTAGCCAGAAACCCACCAGTTTTTCAACATCCCTGTTGGAATGGCCATTTTCGCTGTTTTGAGGAGCACGCATTTGCGGCAGTGCTACAGAGCCGCCCGGGCATAACTATCCACGCTATTTGGACAGAAGATCATGGAGGTGCTAGCAAAGGAAAAGAGCAACAGAAAATGTGTCTTGAAAGTCGTGATCGTGGAAGTCGCCGTGTTTTGCAGCTGCAATTCAAGTTCGATTGGCCAAATCAGAGATGCCCATCAGGTCCAAATTTCTGAACCACGACTTTTGGACCTCCAACTTCACTATGAGGGGTACTGCAGGAGGCCTCCCAAATTCCTTGCAGACCTTTAGGAAGGTGGTGGCCATCACCCCATTCAGCGGTGGATAATTAGGGGGCAATTAAGGGGCAATTAGGCAGTGACCCTCCTGGATAGGAATAGCGAATCGACCATTTTTTGGCACTTGAAGGGCTTGAGCTTAAGAAGACTAGCTAGAAAGATAATACTATGTCTCTCAAACGTACACACACTTGCTGGGCTACAACAGATTGTGGATTGCATGCAAGAATTGCCACATGGTGGCAGTTTGTGGGGAGTGGGCCAGGCTCCTCACAAAAACAACGATTCAAGCCTCAATCGAGGCAGATTGTCCGAACAAGTCTATTGCATAACCTTGGAACAATAGCTCGCACATATCCTAAGCTTGAATACCCTGTACTTTAGCCTTGTCCATTTCGTTTATGTATGAACGGCAAAGATCGGCGATGGCCGAGATTTCAGTAATCGTCAAAGCTGCGATAATGGCCTTCCACGATGGGGATCCAGACATGCTTGCACGTGTTTAGCAAGTGCTATTCCATGTAAGGGACACCGCCCTTTGTTGCAAAGATGACAACGACTTATCTTTAGCGCACCAAGGATGGGAGTGACCCAGAAACGTGTGGTTCTCTAGCAGATACTGAATCTGCACGCACACTTTTTGGACGATTTTCGGCCAATTTCGGGGGCCATCCAGAGGGAGTGGGACTAATTATTTTTTCTTGAAAATTGGTAATTAAGGGTTCTGTAACCCAATATTTCCGATTCTGATGCTTTGGGGTAAATTTAAGGTGTTTTTTATAACGAATTTTCTCTCTCAAATAGAGGACAATTAATTCCGGACAGAGGAAGTATGTGATGACTAATCATAGGTCTACTCCAGTCACATCACAACAAGGCAACACACGTGCGCATCTAGGCATCACGTCACCATCCACCATGTCTGACCCGTTTTCTTCTAGACTTAAGTACTAGCCCTCCTCCCTCTATTGCCTTGAGTACTACAACTTTAGAGGCCATATCATCATCATTTCTTAATATATTTGGGCGTTTCAAAAGCCTAGGCGTATTAAGAGCTCTTAAATAGGCCTATGAAAGGGTCGAAACTAAGTTATTACCAATTTTTACTCCAGAAAACATTATTAAGCCTAACCCCAAACAGCCACGCCACATTGATTGCCTGTTCCACGATTTCTCTAAGCACTCCCTAACTTCTTTCAGTGCTAATTGGACACGGTGATCAAATCATGTCACTGCTAGTAATCCCTCCATGAGGGGTGTACCAATGTGCCTCAAGTGAGGTTGTTGTGCTCTATCAATGGCCGCTACCAAGCCACGAGTATGTGGATTGTCATAGCCTTTCAATGGCTTCCAAATTTTTAACCCAAGAGCTAAAGGACTCCTTGAGTGTTGACCGTAGTTCAAATAGAATAGGGTCTCTTGGGTTGAACTATTTTTTGAGTTGTTTATTGCAAACTTGGCTATGGCTATTAGTTCATCTCATGCTTCCCGACCGACACATATATAACTATGCAAGTAATCCCCCAAAACCCAATTCATGACTTTGGTGTGGCCATCCATTTGTGGATGGTACGTAGTGCTCATGTTGAGCTTGATATTCCACCTCTCTTCCAGGTACCGGTAAAACATAGAAGTGAACCAAACATCTCTGTCGGACACTATCATGGAGGGAGACCATGGTGCTTTATCACGTTTTGCACCAACAGGTCTGCTGCTCCTTCTACGGAGACTTCAGTAGTGGTGGCTAAAATACACACTATTTTGGTCAGCATGTCGATGAACACGACAATGGCATCATGGCCACCCTTAGTTTTTGGTAGTTGCATAATGAAATCCATAGACAATTCAGCCCACGGTTCTTCAGGAATGCCCAGGGGCTATAACAAGCTTGGGATCTTTTGCTAAGAATACTTTGCCTATTGATAAACTAGGCAGGTGTCAACACATAGTTGCAGCTCTCGTTGCATTCTTGGCCATCAGTAATACCGCTGGACTAAGCCCAGGATTTTGGCTTGACCAAAGTACCTAGCACTTAGATGGTCATATGCCAACTGGCAGATCTTAGTCCTTAGACTTGTTGGTATGTATACCTGTTCGCCTCTAAGCCATAGGCCATATGTACAATACAACTTTTGCTACTATTTTGCAGACTCCAACTGGGGGTCTTGATGATAAACCTGTTGGATTCTTGAGGCTAAGTCTTTAGCATCTACTATTCTTTTCAACTTTTTGTCTTTAACCCTTTCTGGTATTGCCCTTAAGCCGCAAACAACAATTGACTTGTCCTCTTAGCCCTTTGTTCATCAAGTGATGGAGGAATACAAGAGAGTAGAATAGCCACATCCTTTTACCCTAGGTGGTATTCCCAATCAAAGTCAAACTGCTACAAGATTCTGACCATTTGGCTTGTTGCTTGCTCAATTGTGGTTGTGACTTTGAGTAGGTCAATGGGCAATGGTCCATAAGTTTGAAATGTGTACCTTCTATGTAATACCTCCACAACTGGATGGTATGTATAAAAGCTAATGCTTCTTGGTTTGTCACACTATAGTTCAACTCCGTTGGGAGGAACTTCCTGCTAGCATAATAAACTGGATGGTTATGTTGCATAAGCACTATTCCCATAGTAGTCTGGGATGCATTTGCAATAACTTCGAAGGGTCTGATAGGGTCTGGTATTTTGAGTAGGGGAGCTGTTATTAAACACTACTTTATAAGCTCAAACATCGATTGACACTCTGCTGTCCACTCCCACTTGCTATTTTTCTTGGTCAAGTCGGTCAATGGAGTGGCCATCTTTCAATAGCCCTAAATGAACTTTTGAAAGTAATTTACCAATCCCAAAATTTGTTGGATGTGCCTCACACATTGTGGTACTAACCAATTTTTAACTTTCCCAATCCCTTCTGGGTCTAGCCAAATGCCTTCTTAAGATACTATATATCCCAAATAAAAGATCTCCTCCTTAATAAACTGATACTTGTGCAAACGGCAGTATAACTTCTATTGCCGCAACATCTCTAATACCTGTCTAAGATGTTTTAAGTGCTCCTCAGCAGTCTGGCTAAACACGAATATATCATCCAAATATATTAACATATGTTTACCAATCTGATCACCAAATATATAGTGCATTGTCTACTAGAATATTGCGGGTGTGTTTGCAAGTCCAAAAAGAAGTGCTTTGAACTCATATAACCCCAACGGGGTAACAAACGCTGTCTTGGCACAATTAGCCTTATCGATGCAAAGTTGATAGTACCCATATTGTTAGTCAATAGCCGAGAACACTTTGGCTCCTTGCAGTTGATCTAAAAGGGTGTTTATACGAGATATCGGCCACTTGTTTTTAATAGTAGCCTTACTAAGTGCCCTGTAGTCAATACACATTCGAAGGGTGCCATTTGGCCTAGGTACAAAGAGTACCAGGCCCCCAAAGGGGCTGCTACTTTCTGTAATAAGACCCTTCTAAAGTAGGTAGTCTACCTACTAGGGATGGTACCCGGGTACAGGAAACCCGGGTACCTGGGGCGGGTATTGTTTTTCCAATACCCGCCAACCCTTGTACCCGGGTAGGCGGGTACGGGTACGTACCCGGGTATAGGCGGGTACCGGCGGGTACCCGCATTACCCGGGTACTGCCAGTACCTAGGTCCAGGTACGGACCCGGGTACAGCACGTTCGACCAACGGTCGCCCGGTGCACAGCTTCGCACTGCAATGGCTTCCGAAGGTCGCCCCCGCCCACACTGCGTGTGGCTGCATCGCGATCGTGCACGGCGCCGATGCTCTCAACACACTCTTCTTTGGGCTGCGCGTTTGGAGATCTAGGGGCGCCGGTGAGCCAGAATCGGGGAATCTGACAGGTTGGAACATCGACATGGTGCTTCTTGGTCGAACCCGTGGTGCTGGCAAGCCAGAAACTGGTATCTAACGGGTTGGGACATCTCTACACACCTGCGGAAACCAGCTGTCTGCAGAAAATTCAGTTGGGTTCCGACGGGTTGGTCCTTAGGATACCGGTTGTGTTGCAGCCCTGGCGCCCAAGCTGCCCTTTGGGGATTGCAGGTCGTCTGCTTCCTTGCAAAACAGTTGGTGTGTGCAGGACATGCACAACGACTTGAACTAGATGGATCGGCGATTGCTTTTGGGCGTTGTTGTCGCTGATGTCTTACAATTGTGTAGTTGCATTGTCGCTATTGTGGTGGTTACTCTTTTTGGATCGCCAATGCGATCTTTGACCAAAGGGCGTCCAACCCTTTCCGTATTGTGCCAGAAGAATGCAAGGTTCGTGGAAGACGTCGTCAGGCAAGGGGCGTTGTCATCGCCGCAGACTCCGTTAGACAGCAGCCGGCCAAGCGCGGCGGAGCGCGGCCAGCCAGCGCTGCGTTGGCACTGCGGAGCATCTTTCCGTATCCGGGTACATACCCGGACCCGGGTACTGGTAATACCCGGGTACCCAGTTTTTTGCGGGTACCCGGATATTGGGTGTACCCGGGTTACCCGGGTACACCCGGGTACCCAAGTCCTGGAAACTCTGGGTACCCGGGTCCGGTTTTGCCAGCCCGGGTACCATCCCTACTAACTACTCTTTTATCCCATCTATTTCTTTAGGACTATAGCGGAAAGCCGGATACTTCACGGGTTTGGTTCCTTCCTCTAAGGGGATGGTTAGAGTGGCCCCTTGATCTAGAGGGAGTCCATGATATAGCTCCTTAGAAAAGAAGTCTTTATACTCCTCCAAAAGTGCAGTGATTTTATCAAGGTCTACTGGATGAGAACTTGAAGTAGTCACATGATCTGTGGTGGTTGAAGGGCCTGAGTTGGCTGAAGGGCCTGGTACATCCCCCTCGGGGAGATCACCAACCTGGAGAACCAAAACCAAATGGAGAGGAGAAGCCCATCGGTAGGCATACTGGCCGTAACCTAGGGAGCATAAGTGATCCAAATGACGATCCGTAAGAAACCACATATATATAACCGCGATGATAGTCAATGACACCGACATGCTCATAAAGTCAATTATCACTGATAATATATTATAGTCATTAGACAGGTCAATCACAACACAACGGATGGTTTTTTTATGACCCTGAATAGCTAAAGGAATATCCACAACTCCCAGGGAAGGGAATGAGGTACTCTTAGCAAGGAGAACCTCTGCTTTAAGAATGTCAACATGATCACTTGGGGTATGGAGAACTCCGTAGGATCCACAACACAACGAATGGTATGAGCAAGCTAGTATAAATGGTGCAATTAACATAATTGGCAATTGGGTGCCGTGTGTACGGCGACTTAGGTATTAAGCTCAACCAATGACAACAAATAGGATTAATGTTGATTGTTCCAGTCATGTCAGTATCAAAGAGAACGGACACAGGTTGGTGGCCTATGTAGCCTGGTGAAAGTCAAATGAGGTTGATCCACAGAAACACCTCATATGCGGTGTTCCACTGCTCCCATAGGGGGTTCATAATATATATTCACTGGCTAATGAATACCTGCCATACTTGTTTGGTTAGTGTCAACTTGGCAACTTGTTTGGTTAGTGGTCGGTTAGGTAAATAATTTAGTACCCTTAGGGTAATGCACCAATGTGCACATTTTATATAGTTTTGTGTTTCCTGTAAAATAGCGCCACATTGGCAGTAGTATACAAGCTCCAATTTTTTTAGGAGCTTTATCGCAATCAGCAAAATATGTTCCAAAAATGGGGTTGCACTCTGGAACGGTGGATTAATCCACACAAACTCATTCTGCAATGGCTTAGTTAAGAAGGTATCTATAGTCAAGCAATACCAATCGCATAAAGCTTATCCCCATTAGGATTACACAAGCGTCCAGTGTGAACTGGCAAGATATCAGTGATTGAATGTGCCTGAAATGTGTAGCACTGAGCATGCGGTCAGAATGATCTGATGAAGAATGCGGGCTCTCTCGGGCTGTTAAGTCGGAATGACTCGCGGGGTTCAACCCCTATTTTTGACTAGTAAAACGCTTTAATTTACACACTTTATACATAGGAACAATAGCTGTAGCTCTGTGACGGCTGTTCATTGGGTGCGTAACACTAGTTTTGTATTGTTTTATTTAAATTGGGATATAGGAAGTATAACATTAATAATACCTTGATTAGTATTGATCAAGGTATTATTAGTGTTATATTTCCTCTATCCCAAAATAAATGAAACAATTCGCTATGAGGCTGAGTTTGTATCGAGAACTCGTTTGTTTTTCTTGAAAATGCAACTCGAGCAACTATTATATATATTGTAGTGGCTAACAAAAATCCAAGGGGAATAATTAAGTACACTGCATTTGGCAGTGTATTGAACATCCACTACTCCAATCCAGAATTTGGTCCCTCCCATAGCATTCCCCGCTTGCCAAAAATAGGTTCCCGGGCTCGAGATGACCAACACACAAGTGCAGGCCCTCTATCTAGACTTCAGAGTATTGGAAGGGTAGAGCGGCTAACCTCGCTCAGACTCTATGGCAACGATCGGTACCCATCGAGATAGACAACCGGAGGAGATGCCATATGGCTGCCCATCTTGCCATCGCGATTTGCAAAAATCCCTGCCATCATCCATGGCGACGAAAGGATATATATGGGATCTACCGTTGGTAACAGTTCTCTTGGTGTCTAAAAACTAGCTGCAAAACTATTGCGTGCGCCGAACGCTCCTTGTTCCTTGCCGATCTCCAATCAATGGCATGTTTAGCACAAGGAACACCTACCAACAAAAGGATATCAATCCCACCAAACATAATTGATGGAAGGTATGGATGCTCCATCAAAGACCCCAAGTGGTGCATAATAGTGTTGTTGCATTCCGCAAGAATAGAATACAAAATCTCTTGTAGCAGTACCTTTCAAAGCGGCTTGAATGGCACTCAAAGTGCTCCTTATAGCCTATGCTAGGCACAACCGCTTCCACCAACCTTTTCGCTGTTGTGCAACGAATGGACAATTGCATTTCTCCAAACTTTTGGTTGTGGCCTAAACGCTCGTGGCCACCCCACCTATGGTGGTAGCTCCTTACTAAAATGCCATTGTTGTGCAGTTTGGTGATTTTTTGGCTTCCAATCCAAATCTGAAACACTGAATGGGTTGTCAAATCCAAAGTCATGATTAACAATCGATCTTTACGAAAGTTAGTTCCATGCCATATGTGATTTGAGAAAAACGCCTCCGACCTACAGCCACAATGGTGGCTGCAGATATCCAATCTACGTTGCACAATCATAGTCGCAAAGTGACCTAGTCGAGGGGCTAGTTTTGGGGGGGTGGGCTACCAGCCTAAGAAAATTGGGGTTTTCAGAAAAATCCTGTGGGTTCCGAGTACAACCATTTGACCATACTTATTCATAATACTTATTCATTCTTCACGAAAATTTGCAGCGTATCAATATAAGTTGTGGTGCTCTGGTCAAATTTTCATGCAAAAATGACGAAATTTTGATAAAAATGCGATTATGCATATAGATTGTTTCATTTAATTTGAGATAGAAGAAGTACTTCCGCATTTCTCACACATTGCATATACAGTACTTATAAATCTACTTTGTTTATTTTGCTGTGGGGTGCTTACCTTCATGGGCGGCAATTTGCGGCTACTGGAATATGTAACATCTGAGAGGTGTCTAGTATAGAAGAGCTTAAAACATATGAAGCACCTTCCAACCCTTTTCAAGACCTCCACCATCAAGCCATGTAGCTGTGACTGGCTTGTGACATCTTGTCCCTCCGTGGGATCGTACATGGCCTCGATAGGCTCAAACTCGTGGTCCTCATGGTGGCAACATCCCCCCTGCATATTAGTATTGTAGACTTTTTGGTGCTGTGCTTGATAAGCTTTTGGTTTCGTAGGGAAAATGGGTTTACCCCTATTATCAACCCGCTAAGCACAATGCTTGTAGATGGTCTTATTTGGTCCAAGGTTGTTGCTTGTATTGCTCTTGCCAGTTCGGTTGCCAAAAAGACATAAACCATATAACTTATATTCTTGGTCATATGTGGGTCCGACTTTATATAAGTGAGCTAGAAGGCTTGCGTATAAAGACCATTGTTTGTCGTCATTATTCAACAAGTATTTTTGCTTGATATTATGTTGTAACCCTGTGTATAATGCGTGCAACTTGGAGAAAACATCTAGTTCCTTCTCACACTTGAGAAACATTTGTTCAAGCAAATGCATGTATTTGATAGTACTGGGACCTAAGGTCCCATCCTTTGTTAAGGCTACTACCTCAGACTAGATTTTGAAATCTGAGCACTGGTGATCATAAAGTGTCTCCATGCTATACTCAAATTATTCCCATGACAGCTGAAAGGTTGGCTGAGAGAGCACTTCTGCATCTATTGTAACTCCCTATCAGTACCCCAATTGTGCAAGGAAGCTGTGCTTCACTGACTTCTCAAGAGTGTTCAATGCTATCCATGCCCGCTGACTTTGGGGTACAACAATGGTTTTGAAATACATGATAATTTTCTGCAACCACTTTGTTGAATCCTGCTTGTCTTCATTCCACTTAGGGGGTTTAATATTTTGGTTACCTATTTTAGGCATGCTCACCAGGTGGTCCATGCAGGTTCTGCAGTTCCCTCTCGGGTTGAATATAGATAGGAGCATAAGGCACCTCTTGTACTATTGTCAGGTACTCCTGACCCAACCCCTAATAGCCTTGGCCTATGGGGTCATAGTCTATGGGCGGTGGTGGCGGTCCTATCCCCACAGGAATAGTATACTCTTGGTGAGGTGGCACAGATGCCTGCATATAGCTCGGTCCTTCTTGGATACCAAACAACAGCTCCTCTTGCTCCAACTATGGTGGATGCTGGAATATACTAGGATCATTAAATTGCTGGGTTGGACCAACTGATTGCTCTGGCATTACTATGGGCTACTCCCAGCCATAAACTTGTTGGTGAGAGAAATTGAACTACTGCAACATTGACCTTGGTCCAACTGGCTATGGTTGAACTAGTCTCATAGAAGCTGGCAGCAGTGGTTGGATTAGTTGCATTGGCAGATGCTATTGTACTATTGGTGGGTGTTGCACTATTGGTGGTTGTTGTGTGGCCATTGTTGGCTGCTGTGGAGCCTGGAAAGGCTATTGAAACTACTATTTTGGTAGTGTTGGTGGCAGCTGTGGCTACCCGGTGAAGACCTACTAGGGCTGTTGTGGACATGGGCTGAACAGTGACAAATACCAACAACCTCGCAATTTTCTGTTGCGTCATTTGAGGTTGTAGCGGTGCTGGTCTAGGACATGTTCTCCCCATTGTGAAGGGATGGATAGGTGCTTGTGCTGTCAGAGGTGCCATCAGAATTGGCACTCTTGGAACAACTTGTGCAAGATCTGTCCACTCATTTGGGATTTTCCTGCCCATCCACTGAACTGCTTGCCACTCTGTGGGTACCTCTTGAACATCCAGCACATAGACCTTCAACGTTTTTTGCTATGCCTTGAATATGGGGTGCAGCCGTGTTGGTATCCTGCAAAGGGCGTCGGGGGGGATTGCGGCACTGTAGGGTGTTTCTCCACTTGCAGGGTAATAGTACCCTTGGTAATAGACACCAACGTGTCTATCATGGAGAGCCCCAATGTATCCCAATAACCTTTCATATCATGTATGACTAGTGGGTGTACGACTAGGGCAGGGCCATGTTGCATCCCCCGTGCCTCACGGATCCTATACAGATCCCTTCGCCGTTTAGCTACCAGGTCAGTTTTACCCATAGTACACTTGATCTTTTGGGTTTCCTGTTTTACACTACTTTCTCTCTGATGGGGTGCTGGGGCTTGCTAGCCCGCTCGTTGTGCCTTTTTAAATTTGAGGTATTCAGTGGCCTCCTCCTTACCTAGTGCAATGAGTATTTGGGCCTTCTTGTCAGCTTCTACCCGGGCCTTGTCTAAGGTTGCTTTCTCTTGGGCTGCCTCTTGCCTCTTAATGAGGGCATATATCTCCTTCCTCTCCTGAGGAATGGGACTACCTGGAGTACCCCCCAAATCAAGATAAATAACATCATCATGCCCAATATAATAAACAATTTCTGCATCATTACAAAAATGTGATGTTTGGGTCTACTCCTTTGGAGCTGCGCCAGGGAATTTACTTGGTTTTTCCTTCTCTACCCCCTTGGGTTGCGTGACCTTTTTAGCGGGTGCGTTGACCCCGCTATCCTCACTACTCGACTCATATGCCTATAGGGCTGCCTTGTGAGTCGCTACTGCCCATTGAGGGGTCTTACACACCAAAGGTTCCGTTGGTGCTTTCCCAAGCTGCTTCAAGGCTTACACCTATACAATAGGGTCCAACGCATCCAAAGCGCTTAAATCCCAAGAAGTATGAGCAGAAACGGGCATGGAAACACCAATGCAAGGTTGAGGCCTATCGATGCCTTCATGCAAGCGGTAACCAGAAAGCACAGTGGGTTGAGTCCACAACTTATCCCATTCCCATCTAAGAGCTTTCTGCTCTCTACAATGTTGATATCAATGAACCTTGCGCTCGTCCAATTGTTGCGCATGAGCATACTATTCTCGGTTGCGAGCATGCCCCCGTTCCTTCTCCATACAATGTACTTGTTCCCTTTTGACATACCTCCGGGCAAAAGGGAGGCACAAGAATAAAAGAAAGTTCCAAAATCTCCTCCCAACGAGAATAAGGATCATTTGGATCTGGCCTCTCAGGGCTGCCCTCACTTTGATCCCAAGGCTCAGGGATATGCCTGAGTGCAAAGGTCATCTTTTCTGGTCAATTAGGATCATCTTTGGTAGTTTGATTTGCCATGTCTGACCCGTACCACCGCTGAATTTTGATCAGCTTTACAGTGGTGAGGCGCATGCCAAACCTCTCTGAGGCTATTTTCCAGTCTTATCAAGATCCGCAAGACTCTCACTGTGAAATTTTGTCCATACTGTTCGGCACCTCTGCGGCCTACTGTACTGTGATGGGGGATCCGGCTTGAATTCCAACACACAAATATCCTCTTGCGGACCTCATTCTGGCAACGCTAGCCTACGCAAATTCCATGCGGGGCTCTCAGGCCTCCTGGGACTCAGATCATATACACTATGGGCACTCTCTGTCAAAGAATCCCTGCTGGGGGTCGGTTTTGGATCCACCCGTTGCCACCGCCTTGATGTCCAGTTGGCCGAATCTGGCCTTTGTGACCTTGGATGGTCATTGCATTCTAAGTCGCATGCTTGTATAGACTCCTCAGTGGTGGGCTCAGGTCCTGAAGGGATCCCTGAGGCCGTGGCTATGGAGGTCAATGTAAGGGGCAGAATCCCTTTTTGGCCGGACGGGAAATGGCCCGTTCTCTCCGTTCAAGTCGGGGACCGGTCGAGTCAAAACTAGGCAGCAACTTCAATTACAAATAGATCCAAAGTGTCTGTATTTATACTCGCTCCCAAGGGATCCCAAGGGTCATGCCAGAAGTAGGGTGAGTCACGCTAATTCTGGCATACCCGCCAAGGTTCAATTCAAATCAGCCCGTCACATGTTTTTCCGTTCCACCTACCCGTTGGCCCCGAGACCCGCCTCTACCATGCTGACCAACATGGCGCTTTCTCCCCAATATTTCCCCCTTCGTCCATAGTATTAAAAACACCCCAGCTGCCGTTGCTAATTGACACTATTCCCTTTCAAGTAATGACCATGGTTTCCCTAATATACATTGTTCCCATGAAGGTTCTTATTATACAATGTGCTATGCTCTTTCCCTCAAACGAGTATTCCTATTGTACGATATTCCCAACCATCTTATAATACACAATATAGTATGAGTCCCCCTTACAGTCAGGGTGCCGCAAGTGCTCACAATGTGAGCATGGTTTGACTCGCACGGTACGGGGCTCACAAATGCGACAAGAAGATTGTTAATGACAAGACCACATGGTCTTTTAGTGGTAGGGCGCATCGTGTCCAGGGGAGCCTGCTGTGCATCCCCCCAAAATTGATATCAGGTATAAAATGTACATACCACCCCCGTAGTACCCTAAAGTACTGTAAAAACCAGAAAATCGACCACATAGCCACACTAATCCTAGGGCCCTTATCCCATAGTTCAAGGCCCTTGATTGGGCTGCCATTTAAAGTATATTAATTATTTAATCTTTTAGTCGTATGGCCTTAAAGAACCAAGGGAAAAATCATAACCAATATGGTCCCTGTCGCGGGGCCCGTTAGCCCCTGCTGGTTTCGAAGTGCTAGGTCTGCCACACCCTCCCACGCAGCCCCTGGTCTTGGGCTACGCCTCTCACCCCACTCTGGTGGCGTTTCTTGGGTGCTCGTTTCTTTGGTCACGCGGTGGGCCCAATGCTCGATGGGGGATTGTCCTCGGAGCCTGCCGTTCGTGGCTGGTGGTGGCACAGTGCTGAGCGGTGGTCACTAGCTCACGGAAGGCCAGAGAGTGGGCGCAAAATCGATTATATGCGATCGCGGGGGCGCACGCTCAAACCCGCATGTGCGCGGCCTGATTGCGGGTCCCTCATGGTCACATCAAGACATGATAATTCAGTGCACGTCCAGGCACGTGTCCACGACCTCCGATTCACCCGTAATACCTTAATTAACCTCTAATACTCACCACTAATGGTCCAAACTCAGTGCCCTAAAGTGCAAGAACTTGGCTGTTTCTACACGGAATTTAATGTTTTAGGGCAGAAATCGCATCAAAAGCTCTTAATTAAGCCGATTTCAGCATATTTGCACTTTTTTGACCACCCCCCACTCCATAAATGCCCAAAATAGCCTTACCCCAAGTAAAATCACAACAACCCCCATAAATTTCCATAACAATCCCCACTGAGCTGTTCTTCATCACTAGATGTCTTAGCATGCACCTATGATCTAATTTGAGGTTCTTGGATTATGGCTTATGGGTCTGCTTAGGAACCTTTCTCAGGCTACGGGAAGAGCTCACCTGTGGTGCGGCTCTTTTGCTTTGCCCCTGTATGACCCGCCATTTTCCACTCCCCAAATCTTCTGGAATGCTCGGGAGGGTCGGCCACGGCTCTGTCAGACTAGATGGCCTCTCGGGCTGTATGGGCTTGGGCAAGGCTTATTCCTCTGCCTCGCGGGCCCGTTGCTTCTGCTTCAACAGACAACTACTCAGGATGGCCATTTGTTCCTGTGTAGAGGCCCTCTCAGCTTCGGCCTCCTTGCTTCGGTCCTTGGCCTTGTTCATGGCCACCTCACTGTAGCGTGCCTCCTCCTAGGTTGTAGCGGTCTCGATCTCCAGGCATGCAATCCAGGGCACCTTTTCCCGATCGCATACTTCATGTGCTTTGGTGACCACAGTTGCTGCTATCTTTTCCAGCAACTCTATCATCCCTGGAGCTTGAAGAAATGCTGCCATGTTGCCTGGCTCCACCACTAGTGTGAGGGCTTCCCTTGCTTCTTCCATTAGCTAGTCCTATGCCCCAGCCTGTGCTCGGCCAGTAGATCCTTCTGTTGCATCCTCCCGAACTGCGCACTTAGCTTCCGATGGTCATTCACAAGATGCTACCATGTCACCAGCCTCCTCTGCCGGCTCGCCATTTTTGGCTGTTGGGTCAGACGCCTCCATGGCCGAGCCCTCACAGGCTGTAAGATTGATTTCTCGGCCTCCATGGTGGAGGCTGGGGATGGCGTCTCTATGCGCTATCCTTTCCTCATGTAAAGGAAGTGGGCGAGCCACCCCCACCTGGCTCCAAAACCAACTAGTATGAGATTGTTAGTGGAATGGGGTGCCTACCTTATTTAAACTACGGACCCACCTCGCCAGGCACCTAGGTCCTTGCAGGGACCTAGGCGGGACTATCCCGGCCTACTCCCATATTGTAGTGTTATATATGGTCCAATTCGGGTAACGTTACATTATCCTGGGCAGAGCGTCCCCCGTACCAAAAGACCTTAGTAGGGCGTTCCCTACGTGAGGTCTATGTGCATAGCAGCTGCAGTTCATGAATTGTTCCTGAAGTTCCAACCTGTCTCCCTCCTCAACAATTCTTTTGAATTGTTCCATAGTGATCTGTTTAGATCAGTGCAGATTGACATGGGATGCTTGCTTTGTGTAACCCAATCTCCTTGTAACTCTCTTGAATGCCTCAAAGAGGGCTGAACCATCATTGGTTCAGACATCTCTTTTTGTTGCTTTGGTTTTGCGGTGTTGCTCATTCAAAGAAAATAATCATATTTACATATGAAGTGCTTTCACATAGCGCTGGTTGTGTTCTCGTGAGCTGCCAGAGTTTCTTCATATTGACCTCTTCAATGAGGTTTTTTCTCCCATTACCAGCACATATGCAGCATATGGAAGAATCTATTTTAAAGATCTGGATTATTGCTTTTGCTTAGACAGTTTGTGAGAAAAGGCCTGCACATTTCTAAATTGCAGCCCCATTGTGAGTTTCATTACGACTCGCCATGATTTATTTCTTTCGTTTATTAGTTGGTATTACGGCTGAAAAGCACCCCATTAGTATATCTCTGCTGCAAAAGCGATGCGCGTTCGAGTCGCAGTGTCGGCAGACCTCAACAGTGGCCGTTGAATATGTGTGCGACATGTGCGGAGATATGGATCTGACGAGCTGCGGAACGATCGGCATCCCGAACGCCTTGTGTGCTGCACTGTTGAGTGCACCATCACATTGGACTGGCACTCCGAAACTGCCTTGGATCCTGAAGCATGATACGCCCGAGCACAACACTTACATGCAGGCCCCCAGTGCCCAATCGCACAGTTGAGAATGACTGTGCATTGAGTACGATGGCCTGCCACACCATCAGTGCCATCAACGCTATTGCATTTCTCTCAAGTTTGAACGCATCTTGAACAATATCCTGGCACCGAAATTAACGCGAGCTATCGCCCAGCACTGGCGTGTCTGAGCACCGCCAGTGCGCCCATGGGCATGTATCATAGTAGTGTATGTATATTGCCGCTTTTAAATTGATCTCTACTGCTAGAAACCGGACTTGGGTATTTTAGTAATTTTAGGGAAACTCTTGCTTCATGCTTTAATGGCCAATAGCCACAATAGCTAGCCAGGACAGGCAACCACGCATTTTTATGCTGGCCCATGTTGCCATAAACAATCAGCATTTTTATCAAATGGGCAATGCCCTTCCACTGCTACAGTCATTGCAATATATCCGTGCATGCATGGTGTGGATTCTCCATCTTCAGAATGAAGTGCTGGGGGTAGCTGGTTGCCCATTTCGGTAGATTACCTGGAAGAGGCAACAAAAATCCGGAATGACCTCAGCGGCATAAACAAACACATGTTCAAACAGTTGTGTTTATTCCAGATTTCTGTTGCCTCTTCCAGGTAGTCTACCGAAATGGGGCAACCAACTTCTGGATATCTGGAGATGCAAAAGAGCAGTATCTGTTCCGCGAAGGTGCATGGGAACAGCACCTTGCAATCTGTGCTAGTTATTGCGCAGTACGCATCTAACAGAATATACGCATCTGCTAGTGATTGGAAGAGAATGGCCAGCAAATACTCATCTGTCCGATTGACCCACCCACCGCGAATGTGAACGAAAGTGGAATAAGCTGCAAGGTTCTGTCAACTGATGTCTGTACCAATTGCGCAGGTGGTTAGATACATTGTAACGGTCCGTTGCAAGTAGCTGAAGCGTTATATTCCATTCACATTCTTCTGGAAGAAAGGGAGCAAAGATAGTTTCAGCAGAATACGATGGCAGTGTTGACGCTGCGGTAACCCAAGTATTATGATGAGATGCCGTCGCTCTTCGGTGTATCAATTTTTACACACACTAAATATGAATTCAGATCCGTTCGTTGAATGGAAGTGCTCTACGCCCCAACTGCGAATAAATCCTTCGCCACAGGGCTACTGCTTGCGCAGGGCAACTTTGCGATCCCAGGCTCCCTTCGCCTTGTGAAAGCTTCAAGCCGTGACTGACCTGCGTGATGCACACTGGCTTGCGGATCGTTGCTGAGCCCACCTACTCGAGAACCAAGATTCCAAAGAGCTCCCTTGATACCAAGGAAGCTCGCACCAGTGGGAGTGTGTTGACATCCCAGACTGGGAACACCTCCCTTAACCTTCGAGTGTGCCAGGCACTGAGTACTGTGATCAGCAACAGAAATCTGTTGTCAAATTTGCATGGGCTGGAGACCAGTTACAGTTTGCTGTACAGCGCTCCCCAGGTGGGTGTTGTGGACAACGAAGAGGACTCTTCAGGAGTACTGGTACTGCGAGGGGGTGCTGCTTTCCTCTCACACAGTTTACAAAATTCGTGATAAATGAATTGGTCGCAGTGATGCTCTGGAGGCGGGGGGAAGTGGCCGGATTTGGCCGTCCGCGGATTGTATTGCCCCCCCCTCTGGCCTATTAGTCTTCGCACTACCATCTGTCCACATGGTCATTCCATTACCTTATCCACCGCTCCTCACGATGGCGCAGTCAGGCCGAACCTTGGCACGTCCCCACGCAGCGCGACCCGTCGATTGGACGGCGCCGCATGCATGACCAGCGCGGGATTGCCGAGCGGGCGAGGTCCCAGTAGGGAGTGGTGGGCGGCGGTGCCCTAGGTATCTCCGCGCGGCCCCTGGCGCATGGCCTCGAGGGGCCACAAGGCGGGCGATGTGGGGCCGCGGGTGGCGCGCGACGGCGCCAGGCTGCTGCACTCCGGCGGGGAGGACCCGGGCTGCCAGTCGCCGGTGTCCCCCCACGCGGCCTGCGCACACGCTGGCTCGTGGGACGGCCTGTCTCAGAGGTCGAGGTTGAAAGGTGCGCCCTGGGATGCTCGGCGGCGAGCCGTTGGACTCGTGGCGGCAGTGCTGGGAGCCCGCGTGAACGAGTGACGGGAACTCCGACGCCAGTGCATGTGGCGGGGTGCTGGTGGGGTTTGCCAGGGTCTGCACTTGCATCGCACACGCGCACGGATCTGGCAAGGCGGGCGAACCTCGATGGCGACGCTTCACAGCGTGCCTCGCTGCGGACGCCTGCGGTGACGGAGGTCCGCGGGCCGCCTGCCGAAGTCCGGGGTTTGGCTGTGGCCATGAATCCATGGCGATGCACGGGCATTGAAATCGCTGGTTGATCATGACGGCAAGGGTCCGATTCGATTCCCCTACCTCCTCAATCAATGTTTGCGGAGCTGTGGCAATCGACGCTGCTGCTGTGGTCTCCACCGGGTTGACAGTGCTGAGTGCGGTCCCCTTTTCTCACTGGACTACAAACGCAGACGCGGTTCCGCCTTTCGCCCCAAGCGCCCCGCCTGCGCAGTCATCTTTGTTGTGTACGCCAGCACGCCTGCCTGCTCATTAGTAATGTTGCATTTGTGCACAACCGCAACTGGCGCGGGCGGCGCTACCGGTGGCAAAGTCCGTAATGTGAATTGCTGTGATGCTTCTGTGGGTGATCGAGGGCCGCAATTTCCTCTCATTTCCTTGCGTTCGATCTCTTCATCATGCGCAGCATGCTGCACGCAGCTGTCGTCTGAACTGATTCCGGCAGCTTTGTGGATGTCGCTTATGCCCCCTGAAGACTTGCATGACGTGTTGATGAGCATATGGACTGAAGATATGACGCCAACCAACTCTAACGCCCAAATTTCGGGAAGGCCTAGAAATGCACGCAGCCCTGCATGGCATGGAGCATTGCACAATGGCAAGAAACTCCGCTGTTCATGACGTGGATCACGCAATGTACAAATCCCTGTCCTGTGGTGGGCAGGTAGATCCAGGTCGACCGTGCAGCACGACTGCCGAGAAGAAGGCGCTATGTCGAGAGATGAGCGGGGAGGAGTTGATATATTTAGCACGAGAAATGCGTCGCATGTTAACAACAGGTGGAGCGGGAAAGGCAGGCGAGCTGCATGCCCGTGTATTGCATCTCTATGCATGCTTGCGTTTTTGTTTCTTTGGATCACGAGGGAAGTCGACTGGGGAGAAGAAAGCTTCGTCACTGTTTCCGGCCAGCAGGTGAGCACTAGCATCTTCTTGAAGAATAAAGAGGCGCGGAATGCTGGGATATTGAACAGCGTCCTCCTCCAAAGTGTAGTAGATTTGTGCTCCGTCTGCTTGAAAGCTGTCAGAAAATGGTACTTGTGCTGTGCATGATGGGACCCATAGCTGGATTTTACTGTAGCGTGATCAGATCACATCAGCAGGAGTATCTAATGTGCCATTCGTTTTGTATGCAGGGTGCCAAAGAATGCTCTTCTCAGCCAACAACTCTTTTGTGTCCGTGGCAGGAGTAAACCATTGTGCTTTTGCCAACTTCGACACCAAAACTTAATCAATTTTGAACGTGTGTTTGTGGTCTATTAGTGGAAACTGAGTTTTCAAATTTATGTAGCATTGTATTAGCACAGTGCACTGGTGTGGCAGATCCACGGCATGTCCGTTGTTAAGCTCGTTTCGAAAACAATAGAGTCTGCGGTAACTCCGGTGTCGAATTTGTCGTCCAAAAAGTCGCCTTTTTTATTGCAGTTCTGTTCCAATTTTCCAGTCTGTCAATGCGAACACTGAACACTCCCGACTATTTGGTGGACTTCTAAAACGAAACCACGGACTCCATGTAGGAACGCAGTGAAAGGCGTCTAAATTCGAAGAGCAACGGACCGCTGGCAGAAGCCAACTGGACAAGATGTCAAAAAGCGCACAGAAAGCACTGGTTCCAAGATAGTTTGTGCTCGTGGCAGTGGGGATGCATGGTCAGTGGGCCTTACTCACTGGCAACCGACCCTGCCCAACTTTAGTATACACTAATGAGTGTTTTGCAAGGTCATGCCTTGCAATCCTCACACACAGGGGCCTGCAGCATCTGCACATGTGATCCTTCTAATGCTGTTTTGGTGTCGTCTGTGCACCTACTGATGACTTGTGAAGCTCCGTGCTGTGGTTTGATTCTAGTTTTACAAGGATTGTCGCCCTTTCTACTTCGCCGGTTTCAACACACACGACGCAGTAACAGCGGCCTTGCTCACGCCGTCAGACTACAATGTTGCAGGTAGCGCCATATTGTGCTCTCGCCGTTCCCCTTATCTGCGTTTGCTACCTCCCACGGCATTCAGTGGATGGATTTTGGCCTCGGCTGCCAGGAAGATTCCGTGCAATGTACACCTGATATGACCATTTGTCGATCAGTCCAACACCTGCAGAGAACCAGCAGTGGAAATCTCGACACCCGAGCATGGGCGGAATTGGTTTGGACAATGGAGACAACAAAAATCAAGTATCGTGTTTCATTTCGATGGCCGCCGTTGCTGGCAAGCTGATGGGCATATCTCCAAGTTGACTAATTGCCGACGATTGGTCTCTTGTCAATAAGCACAGTGGGCAATTTTTCACTTTCTGGTTGAAAAATGCAGATGGCAAAGGAGGCAAAACGCAGATACGGGATATGTTTGCCAGAGCTGGGGCCGCAGGGTTGTCGGTTGTTCGTACGTGGGTTCACACAAACGACCCTAAATTTCCGTTTCAGGTAGGATCAAGAGCCGAGTTGTTTTAAAGCGAGGTTGGAGTTACTTCTTGCCGTACCAACATGGCTCTAGCCTTGCATTTGTGATTGCACGGCCTTTTTTCAGCCGCGATTGCAAAATTGCCATTGAGGGAATGCAAAGCGCCGCTGGGGCAACGTCTATGTAGCAAAATTCAGGCGACATCGGTAATGACGTCAAGGCGCACCAGTGTTGATGCATGAGCATTGCTGCAGCGATGTTCGTCGGTGCGTCACTGTTCCAGTTGCTTCAAGCGTCGTCCACGCTGTAGGGCGACCGACAAGCTTTCAAATGGTGTGTGTGGATTGTGCGGTGATGGCAAATTGCTGTGCCGCTGAACCCTTCCGCAGAAAGTGCGTTTGCAGCAGCGCATGCGGTGATTCTATTGTTCAGGAACATGTACGGCTGGTGGGGCTTTGTAGTGGCAGTGCTGGTCACTGACGCTGTCAAATCCGGTTTCAAATTTTCAGACAGGTCCTGGTGTGTACAACGAACAAGCTTTTCAGGCCTTGGACTTCGTGATTGCGGAGGCGCGCCGCTCTGGCATAAAGCTTCTACTTAGCCTTGTTGACAACTGGAAGTACTACAATGGGGTAGATCAGGTAGTATCGCAACGAGTGGATTCGGTACATTGGGTGATATGGAAGCTTCCAAATTGTTTCTGGAATTTTGCTGTGTTGGTCGCGTTGCTGACAATTTAAACTGTTAGAAGGTGGAAGTTCCAGTGATCTGGGATACCCAAGATGTAAAACAGAGTGCTTTGGGTCGGCTTCATCGTAATCTTGACAACTGTTCCCGTTGCTGTGAGTGCCAATGCATGTAGTTGCCATATGGATATTAATCACAGTGCTGCACGGTGTTGATCAGTACGTCGATTGGAGCACAACAGCAGAACCTCGAACGCAAGCCCGTCCTTCACACGACTGGGGAGATCCTGACCCTAAGGTGCGGCAGATGCGACGTCTACCATGGAATGCAATAAACGCCATACATCGTTGCCTGCACAGTTCTGCTAGTTCTGTATTTATGCCCTAAGCGTCCAGTGCACAGCAAGGCAGGGCATTCCAGGTTTGCGAACACAAACGACTCCTTCGACATTTAGTCTGTTTGCACAGAAGCATTTGAAGTCCGCAGTCACCGTGAGTGGTTGTATATATACAATTGCTCGGAGGATGTATCATCCTTACACCCATTGCCACTGATGTTTCCAGAGGGGCCAGGATGCAGCTCAGGAGCTCTACGAGCTGAGGCGCCACGCTCTGTTCTTCAACGACACCTCATGCCGGAATCTCTACAAAAACCATGTCTACGCCGTTGTCAATAGAAGAAACACGTTCACTGGGTGAGGGCCACGTTTAGGATTTTTTGCACCAGTATCACCACCACACATTCTTTTCCTGGAACGAGATCCCTTTGCTAAATATCTTGGTAATGGAGAAATTGGCTGAGTGTGGCTCTGAGGAATAACTGGAAAACTACAGATCTCCGCAGATATTGTATGGCCCAAACCGAAATTCGCTATGCCCACTGCAAATCACATGTTGCACATCCTCCCTGCATTCCAATTTTGCTGTGCTGGATTTATCGTGTGCCCAGGCGATTGTATAAGGACGACCCCACCATCATGGCTTGGGAACTGCTCAATGAGCCACGCTGCGAAACGTGGAGCGTACCGCAGTGCGAAGCCATTCTCCAGGTGAAGGCGAAAGCAAAAAAAAGAAGAAAAAAACATTCGCTGAGACAGTGCGCTGTCTGGTAGGAAATGTCGCTTTGTGGGATTGCGGTGCTTTTCAACTGCCCATGAGCATCGGGCGGCAGGAAACCGTGACATGAGAATTCCCAACGGATTCTAAAGGTGGAGATCTATCTGCGTCTGGCACAAGAGGGATGATCGGTGGATCGCTGACCAATGTGTTTTGTGCCGCAGAATTGGATAGAAGTAATGTCCGCCTACGTCAAAGAGGTGGACCCAAACCATTTGGTCACAATAGGATCAGAGGGATTCTTTGGCTCTAGCTCATCTCTGGCACACATGAATCCAAAGAGCTGGGCGGGGGACATGGGGCAAGACTTCGTCTCCAACAACGCAGTAAAGGGAATTGACTTCTCAACTATCCATGTGTGGCCGGATCACTGGGACAGGTAACATGCTTTAATTGCCGATGGTCTGCAATAGCTGCAAGTTGCTTCTTGTGAGAATTGCCAAGACCTTCCATATTAAATTGTGCAGCACAATGGTGATTTGCATTTCCTCTGGCCACTGCTGGTGTTGCAGTCAGCCATATGCTCCTGCAGTCCGATTGACCACTGCTACAGTGGATATTGCCGATTGCCACGAGTCGGCCTTTTCACATGTGCCATGTCTGGGATGCAGGCATGATGACGAGTTCCAAGCGAAATGGATTTTGGGCCTTGCAGATATATCGGCCCGAGTCCTGCATAAGCCGATGGTGGTTGAGGAATTCGGTGAGTTTGGTTAGATGCCTAGCACGGCTTGGTGCACAGTGTATTAAAGGAGGTCCGTGAGTGTATATCTTTCAGGTTAATGTGTTATCGCGAACTGTGTGCCCTGCGATACTGTTTTTTGTGCACATTTCGTTGTTCACCTCTGCAGATTTCAGTCCCATTGAGTGCAATATCTCACACATTCTACAATCACAGATTTCCCAACCTGTTCATGAAGTGTATCGATTCGAACGTTGCCATTGTTGGGACTTGGCTGTCTTGGCAGGGCTGTGCGTACCTGTGCACTATGAATTGTTCATGTAACAGCACCAGTGCTGTTGCCACAGAAGGGAAACGAAGTGAGAACAATTCCTGCTTCGGTACGGAAGCAGGAATTGTCTTCACTTCGTTCCTCTCCTGTTCAGCGCCTTTGCGCACGAAATGCGGGATATTTCGATTGCATTTCACGTGCAGTTGAAATGTCTTTTATGTGTTGATGAGCTCCTGGCAAGGTACACGTGGACCCTCTTGTTGCTAGTGAGGCGGGTAACCCGCTATGCGCATGTTCTATACAATATATCAAGTAAGCGTTAATGCTATAGCGTGTGCCACTATGACCTTATTTCGCTATGGAGGCGTTTGGACAAGAGAACGCTCTGGAATTGTGCACATACATGGGGTTTGTCACCGCGCGGCATCGTACATATTTTTGTCGCTTTGTGCTTGAGGTACAGTCTTCACCTGCAAAATCGCCTACATGTTTGCGCTATTTTTCAGTATTTTAGTGTTGAGCGTCGTCGAATAGCTACCCATTTATATCTCTGTTTCTTATAGATCCACCGTATCTTGTCGCGCAATTATCTCGATGATGGACGTTGTGCCCTGGCGTTCTATTGTGCAAGTAGATATTTCCGTCCTAGCTTGCGACGTGTTATCCAATGGATGGCTCACGTACAGTTGGCCATGTGCAATGCAGCACACGAAAAGATTTTTGTGCCATGGACTACATTCCCCGCTGTTCATCATTATCATTATCATTACATATTAGGCATCATGGCGAGGAGGTAGCCATCATGTCCCTATTTCGTCCGAGCAAAAGCAGTGTCTATGATTTGTTCCGTGCTAACCCAAGATAATGGCACATCCCAACCGCTGAGTTGCTATGCATCAAGTCACATAAATTCGCAAATTTGGTATCATCAAACGGTCTTGGACCATTGTTTGCAATATCCAAGCATAGAAGTTCTAATCTGTCATCAAGCCCACGGGAATTATGCTGTCCAATTCATTTCCTGAAATTTTCATGCACACAATTCACGTGGCAATGACACAACTTCAAATTGAGATCAGAAGTGCTGCCAACCCGCTGTGCGATGCTGGTGTTCCTCCATACACCGCTCCAGAATTTAATTCAGAGTTCAGGTTGAGACCTGTTTGTTCGAAACCCTTGGTCTCTGATCTCCTGACGTTTCACGTCTGCAGGCAAGAAGCTTCCAATTGACGGACGCCACCTGGATAACATTTTGAGACTCCGCGACCCGGTGTTTCAGGAAACTTATTCCGCCATCGAGAAATCGTTGGTAAATGGCCTGGCGACCGGGGGCTCCATCTTCTGGAGGTGGGACCTGCCAATGTTTGAAGGAGCGGGAAGAGGTGAGAGCTCAGCAATGGTTGTTGGCGAGCAGTGTATCTCGTCACACGATTCGATACGTTGGTTCTCGTGTGACTTGCGATGGCTGTGTACTGGGGGTTTTCTGGGCGATAACTCTGTCAGGTTGCCGAAATTGAAAGCGTTACTTGAACGCCTGAAATTTTGTGTTGGAAACCACATCATGACAACAGCTCGTTGCGCATTTATTTTCTTGGGCAATGGTAATTTAGACGGTAGTTTCTGTGGGGGCTCGAATTAAGCCGGAGATTTGGCAGAAAATTTTTTCAACAGCAATCTGCTGTTGAATGCGTGACATAACAGCTGTTGTCTGCATTTTTGTGCTAATGCACTCAGAACAGGATAAGAACTTCATGCCTTGATCTCAACTGGTAGTATCATGCAGCCCTATTGACTTTCCTCCACAGTAGCTTTGCTTGGTAACTTTAAAGCAGTCACAACGAAGGGCTGACTGGCCGGTTGGACAGCGTGTGTTGCTGAATGGCGCTCATAAAGGATGCAGTTGAGAATAGCTCCATCACGCAGCCTGACGCCCGTGATAATCTCACCGCTGGTGTTTGCGAGTGCCTTGTTAACGATTGATCCTCCATTGGAAGTCCCTCTCGATCGTGATAGGCGAGTACGGGGTCGCACCTGAGGATTCGACATTTGATTTGGTCACCCAACACGCCACTTTCGTCAACCGCTGGACCACGTCCCAGCCGCCGGAGCGCCACTGCAAGTGTGAATGCTGGATTCCTCACTCGGATGTATTCACGCGAACGTGCAAGAACCTCCCCAAGGTGTGTGATGCGTATTGGGAGGTGATGGCAGGAGCAAACGAACTGAACTACACTGCGGCACTCAATGCCTTGCAGAGGACAGAAGTGCAGCTAGGTCACCGGTTGATCGCCCTGCGCGGGCTTCAAGTGTACGGTACCAAGTCGGATTGCTGCCATCCGGGACTGGGAGCCTTTCCCAAGGGTTGCACTTGGTATCCGTCGTTTTCGGCTTGAGAATATCGACAGACTGCTCAGCAATGGGCAGAACAGCGCGGGGTGCTCTATCTGCAGTTTCAGGACTGTTTCTTCTATCGGAGCTGAATGCAAAATGAGATTCGGACGAAGGGCCTCGAACCTGGTCTTGCAGCTTCCATTTATGAACCTACTCTTGTGCAGTAGGAAGTATTGCCAGTTAGTTGACAGAGGGAGAGGAAATGGTGTGGGTGAAATGGCAATTTGATGATTGAAACGATAGGACAATCATGAAGGCGCTTCTCCGACTATGGCTTGGCTCATGTGAATGTGGCTGTCAGTGGATATTTATTTTAGTCAACGCATATGGATGCATGGTGTTGGAAGTTGCAATCCAGTTGTGTGTTTATTTGATGGGGAATTGGTTGTGGCCCCTCCTTCCACGAGGAACGATAGGGTCAGCTTTTTTACCTGTGCGGAGATATGTGGCTGGAAGTAATGGTAATGGAGTTTGCACGGATCCCCAGTTCGTTATTTATCATGGTCTGGGCAACACAGAATTCTGGAAGTATACATCTTTTGACCACAGCGCAGCGCAAGCAACACTGGTGTGACCTTGATTAGGGCGTTGTTGCCCTGAAGTTGGGTGCTTCACTGCCCACTTTTGACTTCGTCCGAAGTTTGGCTCTGTTGCTGTCACTTCGCGTGTGTCCAGTTCGGCAAATCAAGAGACCTGGCAGATCCACTTGGTGCAGGAAGGAGTTCTGCAATTTTGCTGTTCATTTGGGCATGACCTGGAAATTTTGAGTTCACTTTGAGTCAATGGTATACTGGCCTTACTGAACTGCTAGTCACCGTTCGCACCAGCTCAGTACCATAGTTCGGCTGAACCCGGTTCGACATAGAACCACGAATGGTCAGCTATTTCATCGGAACGACAGAATGACTTCCAATTGAAAACACCTTCGGTGCGGAGGTTTGTATGGTACAACAGACATGGAATCCATGCGTGTATGTTTGAAATTCATAATGCACATGTCGAGCGGCATGACGCTCGAGTGTCTTGTCATGTCGAGCTGCAAGAGCTCTTGCATTCTCTGAAGATGGTGTCCTCCCACAGATCTTGCTAGAGGCACTGCTGATAGTGGATGGCGCATTTGCTGCTAATGGCGCTCATATTCGGTCCACGCAGGGGCTATTTCCGAGCTTAGCAAATTAACTGAGGTGCTGGAGCAGCATTTCCCAAGGGCCTCAGGTCCGCAGGGCCATAGCGTAACTGTCGCTTATCACAAGCAATGCACACAGGCATACGGAGTTTATGTATGTCCTCCGACTGACTTCTGGGGCTGCGCAGCATCCATGAGGTTGATCGTTGGTGCTGACTCACGCATCATTCGGAGACTGCCGCTGGTGAACGTCAATCGCCATTTAAAGAAGACACCAACACTGCGCACAGCCCCCCATCACTGTCGCAAACTACACCCTGGCAGCGCCAGTGCGAATACCACAGGGACAGCCTGTCCCGTGAGGATACCAAGACTTCGCCGCCACCACCCTCTCCCATCACTGCTCTGCGCGCCACCCAAGCGCGATTTGGAATAACACCCAGCACATCAGAGTGAATCCATTGACATCATCTTTTCCTTCAGGTTCGAAGCCCTTCTGGCCTCTACCTTGACGCCAACCATGGGGCTCATCACGCCACGAAGTGGGGGGAACTCTGCGGGGAACGCTCTGAATTCGGGCTCCCGATCTTCGCGCTCGTGGGATGACTTCCAATTCCCCATCCGTTGCTCCGAGGCAGTCGCTCCGCCTTGTAGGGATGTGTCTTGCGACGCCTGCGAGGCGGCGAACAAAGGGTTCGAACGCGGCGCCACATACGTGTTGGAGGTCTCCCCCACCAGCGTGACACACGCGTCGCCCGTCGCGTTGCCCGAGCGTCCAGGAGACTGCTGCACAGCGCCTCCCATAATCCTGTCCCTGATCCAAGTGGGTGGCTCATTCCAAAACACCGGGTTGACGTACTGGGAATGGAAAGAGTCCCCTCGGCTTCGCGTGCATCCCTCGGAGCCTGCCGTGTCGTCCTGGCTCACGCCGTGGTCACCGTCATCAAGAGTGGACATCTCTGAACCCACTTGATGGCATCTACTGTGCTCCGCTGGGACAACTGGTACCTGCAGTTCTTGCGGTTGCCTTGAAATCTCCGAAGCGATGATTAGCACACCCAGGGCGTTGTGTGGATCAGGTTCCAGCTGATGACATTGTTGGCAGGTCGGGGGGTGTGAGCATTGGGCAATTTGAGGGATTGACTTGATGCGAGAAATTTTGGTGTCCTTCTGGTCAGGTGTACCCCACTTTGCTGAAAATCGGCCGCTTCTGTCCCTGTCAAGAAACCGCAAACACTCTGGCGGTGGCTCCGACAGGCCCACGTGGGGAAAGAGCGTTCCAGCTGAACAGAATTCTCCAGTCGATCTGACATCACCAGTGGAGATGGAGATCGCATTTGTGTCATTGCCATCTCGGTCAGTGAGCACATCCGTGGACTGATTTCCGTGGACATCCCCGACCACCTGAGTCCCTATTGAGGAATGAATGACTTTGTCAATCCCCATAAAATCACTGGATTTCTTGGATCTCTTCGAAGGAGCACCAGGGTCAGACGTGACAGAAGTACCCCTGGAGAGCGTTCCGCCTGAAGCTCCCCAGTTTCTCCTTGGGAAATAGTGTAGATTGGATGGATGTTTCCCACGACCGCGCGTGAAGCTCGTTTGGGTGCCCCTTTCCTCCCTTCTACAATAAGTAAGATAGTCATTCTCTGTCTTGGCCGCGTGATTTAGGGCATAGTGTTTTTCTCCCTTTCCCTCTGGGGCTTCCCTCGTTGCGCTGATGGCGGGCACCATCGCAAGCTTGTAGATGAGGAATGAGGCAAGGGCAACGGCAACCACCACGGAAGCAATCTCGGCAAAGACAATGAAATCTGGCTCTCCATCAGACATCCGTGTCGCAAGGGGTTATGACCAAGTGACCTGCGCAGGGCCAGCAGCAAAATCAGTGTCTCTGGAGGCCTTGGATGGCGATGAAAATTGCCATTTGAGACCATTTGGGGCCTCCATGAAGACTTAGGGATCGAGAGAGGTTTTAAGCAAGTCGGGGCTTGTTTGCCTCCGATTAGCGGCGCTCTCCGCCTCGTTTAGCTCATGTCGATTTTGCGGCAATTCTGTGAGTTTTTGGCATCACAGATCTGGAAAACCCCATCCTTGCCCCCAGCGTCAAACTTTACTCTAAATGTATAAAGAATCGACTTAGTGCCCTCCATTAGCCACTCAATGCCGTCTCTGCCTCTGACGACTGGTTGCCATGGCTCCAGCACATGGCCCATGAGCAGTGATGATGTTGGGAAGCACTACCTTTGTGTGCTGTACTACCACGGGCAGTCTTAGGCAAGACTTCGTGCCCGTAACCTTTGCCTTTTGCGTGTCGGACGACTTCTCCTGTCCGCACGTGCGCATTTTCTGCGCTGCTGAACCGCGCCCCGCTGACCTGCGCGTCCGCCAGACTCTGGGCTGGACGAACACATTCCAAGGTTCGATTTCCGGCAACGGCTTGGCCAGTGACGCGCTGCGGCGCTGCCAATCAGCTGCCCAGATGCCGACGACCGAACGCAATTCGATTTTCCGTCCGGGCAGAGTCGGCGTCGCCAGGACGGACCAGACTTGCTCACCGTTGAGAGCTTGACTCATCGCCTGTCGGGGACTCGAGGGCTTGCCCACTCCGTGTTTCCCCGCCAAACACACGACGCACTCCAGGGGCCTCGCGTCGCCCGCCGCCCCTGCAACACGGTACCCATGCAGCACAGGGCGCACGGCACAGAACTTCCCTCAAAAGATGCGTTTACAACTGGGTGCTAGGAAGTTGCCGTCAACCACTTCATGGTGCGTGCGTTATTCTTTTGTTGGACGCAGCAAACTGTCGGTTCACAGCTGCAATTTGTGCTGCCACGGGTGCCACGAGCAGCGGGCTCGTGCTTCCCTTGCGGGGCGCTGCCCTCTTTTGTTCCGGCTCCGTGATCCAGTTGCCAACCCGCGCCGCTCCCAAACGGCGCCCAGAGAAATATTGGGAACAATCCCCTGGCGCTGCTTGGGATGTTCGGGGTGCCCCACAAAACGCCCACGTTCCTTTCCGCCAATGCGCTTCTCCATCTCAGTGTTGGCAATTGTCCACTCTGCGGGCCACGCGTTCACATTGGATTGACTCTACCGCGGAAATTCAGCCCCCCCACACTCCACCCACCCACCCCCATGTCATGGAGAACATTCTGTGTGCCAGGCGATATTCTGCTGTCCCCCCCAAACTGGCCCGCCAGTCTGGAAGTGTCGGTTTACAGGGGCGCACATCCACGACAGCCGGTATTTGTTCCTCACGGGATTCCGGCGCATGGTGAGCAGCGAGCACCGCCAGTGCTAATCAAGCGCCGCGTGTCGCTTGCATATAGCTGCTTGCCATCCATACTATACTTACAGCCTTTTGTCGTTCCATTCACACCGCTTTAGAAACTGGCAAACGTGCGATTATAGAGTCACTTCACAGTCAACAGAGCTTAGCGACTTTGAAGGACGGCTCGCTTGGTGACACACCTACGTACGTGCGTGCAAGCAGTGGCACCCTGAGGAGCTGCATTCCTGCTGTCTGCCATGTGCAACGGCTGCTCGTCCTTTCTTCATCTGTTCGGTGCGCTTTATGCTATGGTAGTATGAGCTGCACACAGATTCGATGGGGACCGAACAATCCAGAAAGCATACAGCGCGACGTGCATTTCTCACGCCGAGCTAGCTCGTCCAGTTGTGGCCTAGTAATTGCAACCAAACTGAACACTTGAAAGGAATTGACCAGACCAGCCGGGTTGCCGATGCCTAAAACAGCTCATGAGGTGTGCCTGCTCCTCAGCATAGGCTCTATTGCAGAATGATGCAGAAGGAATCGTCGTTGAGCCCAGAAGACAACGGATGACAGCACAGGGCTTGCACGCATGCCCTGAATGAACGCCGTCCATGCCTTGTAGGAATGTGCCTTGGTTTTGGATGGCGTTGCGGTCAACAGTGTCGACATAGTGCCCACAAGCTCATCACCTATGTGATGGGATTCGGAGGAGGCATTTCAATTTCTCCAATCAGGGCAGACGCATTTGGCATCATCTCTCCTTTGACAATGACGCTATGTGGATATGGGATTAACTATCCTGTTAATAGGTTTCCGCCCAGGGCGACGAGGGGCGGGCGCGCTGGCTCCTGTTGGACCAGTGGTGCTTAAGTATTGTTGTTTTGGCGGACCCCGGGGGTTTCTGTCCCCCTGTACCTTGGGTCAGTGGCCAGTTCGTCGCGTTCAAGGAGGGCCAGGGGATTTTGGCGCCCTAGGGAGCGACGGGCTTTGGCGGGCGCGCGCGGGGAGGCTTTTTAGGCTCACCCCTCGGTCCCCACTCTATCTTGTTTCGCTTCCCGCCCGGCCCTCCCTATTAGGGTGATGTTCGGTTGTGATGGGGCAAGTGTGGGAGTTAAGTACGAGGGAACGAGGAGTGGTGGGACTGACTCACGGATGAGTCTTGTATGGGACTGGCTTAACTACTAGCGAAGCGACTGGGCACACAAGTTGTGGGTATCTCGGGTTGTTTGGGACAAACACTGCTGTCTTTGTAATGTATTGGTCCAGTGTGTGTGTGGACCTGGGCGGGACAAGGAGCCCGGCTTGGCGGAAATGCTATAATTAAAGGACTTTCAAATACACTTCCATGCCTGCAATCCCTTTGCGGACACCACCAGCAGATGAGTAAGGCAATCATCATGCATCGTGGTGGCAAACACTGGCGTCATTTCCTTTTGCGATTCGCTGTGATGTGAATCGCACTCCTGCAGCAAAACGTATGATTTCCCAACTCTCCTTCTCCCAGCAACTCTCATTCAAACGCCTCGTCACTGCTGACTGAGCACAATTGTTGGACAGGAACATCTGATTCTTCTCGTTTCGCCAGTTGCTTCACTCTCACACAGCCACGCTCCCACTCCGTAGCTCCGACAATGACAAGACGTTTGGCAGATAACCTCTCAGCGTGCTGCATCCACCACATGCAGATACCGTCAGTTACGTTCAGTCACTGAATTTCAGCGCACATTAGACATTGGCCTGACTAAAAGACGGAGCAGAACGGAGCATGACAATATGACAATACAGTCACTATATCTCACCCTGAAAATCCACTTCATTTTCTTTTCTTCCAGCACCAGATCGACGGTTCTTCCGGTTTTTCGCAGCGAATTAGCCAATCCACTGGCTTGGGGTCGCAGTGACTCATCGAGGGCTACAACGACGTCATCCACCTTCGAAGAACAAAGAATATCAAGCATAACTCGTGTGAATGAATTCACGCCAGGATGCTGCACAACCAAGTCCAGCAATGCTCGGCCAAAATACCGTGCAACATATACCAAGCGCACAAAAATTGACCACAGATGGTTCACAGCAACCCGGTTGGACAAGAGTGGAACACTATGTCCAAACACATTAGCATTCGGAAAAAAGGTCTTCCATTGCTGAGGAAGGAAGATGCATCACACACGGACAGATGGTGGAAAGTGGCATGTAAGGAGTGGTTGGGATACATCACGAATGCAAATGTTCGGGATATGCCATCACCTGCACATATTCACTGGACATGTTCAAGCTCTTGCACCGTCGTCTTCAGCTCAGCGAAATTCCAAAGTCATTTTGTTTCCCCCCTTTTCCACACTTTTCAGAAGAGGCGTTGTGAAGCTCCCACTCTACAACAATTGACTGGCATTCCATTGCTCCACCTGGTGGTCCAGATCCGGCAGGTGACCCTTGTCTTTGAGGAGCTCAACAATCACAGCGTCTCCAAATCCGAAGCCAGCACATGGAAGGTTATCACCCCCAAAGGTGCCCATAATCCTGTCGTATCGCCCACCTCCGCAGATGGCTCTCAACATGCCACGCCGATCGATGGCCTCAAAAACGATGCCTGAATCAAATGCTGCAGGAGTTAGATGGCCACACAGATTGATTGCAATTTCTGCTGGTCTATTTCACAGAGTTATCATCTGTTGAGATACAGTATAGTTCGATGCATGCTTGCTATATCAATGCAAGTGTATTCTGAGAAAGTTCCAGTGCCATTGCAGTGATCTTTCCAAAAACCCATGCGAGTCTGATAATGATCTGTTGAAGCACAACAATTCTCTTCCTGGGAACTTTCAAACTTGTGAGACTGCAATGCAAATAGTGTCAGTGGCATTGCTCGTCACACACACAAAAGAGCAGCAGAATGGTAGTCCGGTGAGTCCACAGCAAAGGTCATTTGTCCACAAACAAGTAACATTTACTCCAGGACAAAATTGCTGCTTTGCAGTGAACGCTAACCATTATATGCAATGCAAAATACAACGTTATTGGCCCCAGGCAACAACAGATGCTGTAACAAGAACATGCACAAGCCAAATAGAGCTTGGTGTTTGTACGGAGTGGCAAAGAAGACATATTTTCAGTGTCTACAGCACTTGATAAATTTTACGGTACAGTATGCAATGCGACGTCACCCCGTCTGCTTGTACTGAAACAGCATTCCCAAGCGCACACAGCATGCCAATGTTCTGGATAATCTGAGGCCTGCTGTAACAAGTGGTTGTATTCTTTCTCCAGTGCCAATGAAACTCTGGAAAGCTATGGCCATTCTCATGCCCTATGGCATATGCAGAGCACCGCCATCAGTAGGAGACTGATCCACCCCCTGTGCGCAACTGCCAGTTGCGCGATGTGGGACAAACTCCAAATATGTGCAATTTACCTGTGTAGTATGCCAATCCTCGCACCACACTGGTGTCAAGCGTAAGCCAGTCCTTGATGCCATACCCATCAGCAAGTCCAAATAAGTTGACCATTTCCTTGACAGCTTCGCTGTCACTGCCAAGAAGCTCCTGCAGTTCAGGCATTGACCTGTTGGCAGCAGCTTGACAGTCACTCGTTCTTGCGACACAAGCTGACAGCAGAGCGGTGGAATGGAAAATGTGATCATTGTTTAATTGTTTGGCCAACAAGAGCGGAGAGCAGCATCTGCAGCTGTCTTGCAAACTGCATTCTTGCCTTTCAGACAGCTGTTGACATGATATTTGAACAAACAGACCATGCAGCAACCACCCAACTTGAGAAAGGGTATCCGACTTAATTGCGCACCTCTCAAGCAAGAACTGCCATTCTTGGCCAGAATAAGCACAGGATTGGCTCACTATTGAGCAGTCTATATCATGGTGAGATTCCACGATGACAGCACGTCATTTGTTTGAATAACCCACTGCAGGCATGATTCCTGATGCCCCACTCTGGATGCTGGAGGTATGCAAACCCAAGCATTTCAACGTGATAATCAAAATGTGCAAAAAGAAAGTGCAAATGTTACAGGCAGCCCTTAGGAGCCTTAGAGAAGCATTGTATGCTTCGCAGAGAGTGCAGAAATCACATCACTTCTGGCAGCATCACTACATCATGACACTCTTGACATGGACCAACGCACAGGTGTGACAGGAATCAGAACTGCAGGGTGTGAATCATTGTTGTGAGTATTACCTTGCCTCAGTGGCACTGAGAACACCATTGACAGCTTCAGAGTCGAGTCCAAGGTTTGATAGTTGCCTTACAACTTCCTGTTCAGGCAGCTTGTCAATCTTGTCCACCACAACGCATACTGGCCCAAAAGACTCAACAGGAACATTGTACCTGACCAGCAGTCAATTTCCCACTCTCACACACCACTACTCCTCAGCAGAGCCTTTGTGTTGCAGTGTCAAATCTTCTCAAACATCAGTTTAGTTATGCACAAATGTTTCCATACTCCATGTGCCATGCCTGAGCCGCACAGCCAGCAGGCAAGCCAGCAGCATCCCATGAAAATACAAGGAACTAAAGGATGGAAGCAGAAAATTACAGACTGCCATGTGGCCATGTCTCAGTACCCAATCAGTGGCCACAGATCCAATCACTGTTCCCCTAAGAAAGGCAATTTCCAAATGCTTTCAGTGCGAGCAGTGTCAAAAGAGCAACACAATTTGCAACATATCAGCACCGATGCTGACAACCCAAGTGAGCGCTCCCCAGGCGCTGCAACTGCATATGTAGTTATCTGACACACAGCAATAAACACACGGCCGCAACAAAGATGCACAGCAATCGCGCGTAAGCTCTGTATTTTGCGAACCCAAGTGCGTCCTTGGCAACCTCACCGCCGTAACACACCCTCAAGCACCTTCCTGCTTGAAATTCGGATCTGCACATCCTCTGGCCCCAGCCCCACTCGCTCGAAGAACATTGTTATGGCTGCCAGCAGTTCTGCCTCTGCCTCTTGTCCCTCTACACCAATGATGTCCATGTTCCACTGGTAGTGCTCCCTCCGCCTGCCCCTTGTTGTGCGCTCATAGCGCCAGCACTGCCCAACAGCAAACCATTTTGCTGGTAGGAGCAAACCCTTGCCTTTGCTCAACACCATTCGAGCTAGAGAGGGTGTCAACTCTGGACGAAGGGCCACACGTCTGCCACCCTTGTCCTGCGCAGTTGTGTTTCAACATGGCACGATGTCAGCAATACAGTAACGCTAAAGTACTGACAACATGCTTAGCAAGGCCGCAGCACTACCCCTCGCTCTTTCCCCTCATCTCCATGCTGCACACTAGAAAACGACTTGGTGCTATTCTGTTGCAAAGAAGAATTTATAAATTGTGAGAAGTAAGGTACAATCATTGAAAAAGTCGAACAAATAAATAAACAACTACTTCCTCTGTCCAAGATTAATTGTCCTCTATTTAAAAGACAGAATTCATTACAAGGACTGCCTCAAAATTAGAAAACAAGTTTCAGGAACGGAAAATTTAGGTTGGAGAACCCTTAACTACCAATTTTCAAGAAGAGAAAATGAGACACGAGCCCTTTGAGTATTAGGGGAAAGGTAAATTTTGGTCATTTTCGACCCGAAATACCAAGGTTCACCAGGCAAAAGACCACTGGTACAAAGAACTGCCAAATCCTCAATACTTAATGAATTGACTTGAACTTTTGATAGTATGCTACAAACTTACAAGCACAACTTTGAGCGAAATTTCATTGAGAACTGATTGGGTGCGATGGAGAAGTCGTGCCCCATAGTCGTAGAGGACAATTATTCTTGGACGGAGGAAGTATTCAGCACCAACCATTATGTACAAAACAAGATTCTGTTGTATACATTGTCTGCATCTGAAGGAGTGATCAAAAGAACAGGTATGGATACTGGTTTGTTGTCTTGCCAGTTCTTTCATTCTGGAATACATGGAGGAGTTTCTCAAAGTTATGCCGACTAGGCTCTGAACCGTGCCAATTTCCTGGCAACATGTAAAAAGTAGTGCCAGTGAGAAGCAAATGCATGCACTGTTGTCAGCTTGGGACCAGAGCAGCACTGTTGGGGTGTTGCAGGCGATTCAAAGATGCAAAAAAAAAACATATCTGTGGTCTCAGTGTTGTGACTACAAACGACCTGTGTCTTGTACCTCCAGTCTGTCAACCATAACCTTCTGCCAGGAAGGTATGCAGCAACAACACGTCCTACACAATCTTAAGAGGTTGGGCATCTCCATTGGTAAAACAGCAATGTTTGGCCAACAAGATCGCTTTGTACACAAGGCAATTCGCTCATTTCCTTGAACTCTCATAAGACGATGCTACATGTATGGCTTTGCCTGCTGATGCCCACCTCAAAATTGTACAGCTGGTCCGTGATATCTTCTCCAGCCTTTCGCACAAAAAGGTCCTCTGACTCCAGCACTGGGCTGTCAAACTCCTCAAAACCAAATGCACTGCTCACAGACCTGAAGTGATCGAACAGCCAGTTGCGTAGTCTCATGTCCTGGGGGAAGAAATCCCTTGTACCTGGGCAACAAGAACATCAATCAGGGAGAACCAAAAACAACATATCAAGGCAGGATCGGTGGGGACTAGGGAAAATGGTATGTATTGTGTTGTTGTCAAGTTCCTGTGGTTGCCAGGAAACAACTGTTGACAGGAAACACGTCTAACTGGTACTGGGAACAGTGTGGGCCACAGTTGCCCAAACAGACTACAAGACACCAGTCAAAGGACCACAGCCCCTTTCCCACCTGCTATTGAGAGGTGCAGAAGGAACACATGGCCATGGTACTTCGCCTTAAGCAAAACTCACAACCATTTGTTCACCAAAGAGCCTCTCTGGAAAGGGCAGTTGAGACAAGAGTTGTTGAATGAAAGCAACTTCCTTGGAATACAAAAATGTCCGATTCATACCAGAGATAGCGAGAAAGCCAGGGATATTTGGGATGCAGAAGGTTGCCAAAGTGCAATACTGCAACTTATCCAAGTTGCAAAGAAAATGAGACTGCTGCGTATTCGCAACATTTGACACGGTTTCAGTTTCTCCTGATCAGTTCTGCTTTCAAGCATGTTCAACAAGTCTGTCTGAAAAAATTCTCCTATCCATCAAATGCCTGTTGCATGACCACCTAGGTGCATGGCAACCACCGGTGTCCATTTTGCTGAGTTGGAAGCTGAGAAGATAAAACGTTGCTCACATATGGACAACAACTTTCAACTATCTTAGACAGGACTTTATGTTAGTTCCATGAACCATAGGCGCAAGGGATGCATGCAGGCTGCTACTCACTGCAGGTGCTGGATCCCAACATCGCCAGCCCATGCAACACATACTCTCAACTCCTGCATTGAATAGTTGGAAGCCGATAACAAATTCGTCGATGCTTACTTCACGACCAACATCTGCTGGTGTTGGGCTTTGGGATTGTTGTGGATAAGTCCTCGATAACAGCAGTTTGGCAACAGAGAAATGTGTCCACTGTACAAAACAGATGGCTTTGGCAAGTTGCTCCTGCTCTGACTTCACCAACATCCATCGAACACATTCAGGTGCAATGCACTGTCGAAAACGAGGTCAGTAGTACTTGATTAAAGTGCTCCACGCACCTCTGGGTGGATTGGTGTCGATTGAACCACGCTTGTTTGTCTGTATCTCCGCCGTGCCCGCTGTGCGTCCCTGCCGCCACGAGAGCAAAGCTTCAAAGCAACCCACGTGCTCTGCAAACAAATGGAGATTGCCCAGAGCTGGTGCTGGGCTGTAGCAGTTGTTTGGAAAGGTGTGCATTTCATCGCTTGTATTTTGCATCCACCTTTTGATCACATGACATATCCATTCCAGCCTGCTCCATCATCCGATTTCTTTTACCAGATATGCCTGGGTCAGGGTGACAACCTCCCATTTTACTGGAATCGCGCTCAAAATCTTGGTAGGTATCGCTTCCTATATGTCACAGAATTCTGGTATCCTCCGGCACTATCATCCATGCTGTTGTGCTCAACCCGCTGCTCCAGAACGATGTTAATTTCTCGGACTTGTTTGAATTCGGTATGCTTAGTGTCAGGTAGACGCTAAGCTCAGAACATCTTGCTAAGCGTCAATCCTTATCTCGTTGCCATGATTATTCAGCAACATTACATTACAATGTGATACAATTTCAAGTTATTCTTAAGGGGAAAAGCAGCCAAAAAAATGCAGCAAAGCCATAGTAAACGATGGGAGCTGCCCCAAAGGCTGTAAATCGATGCATTCTCAAGACTTCCCTGAAGCTTGAACTTTGAGTGGTTTTCGACCCAGTCATGAGCTGTCTACCGTTGATCAGTGGCGTTGTTGTGCATCTTCCCAACCATTTTTGATTTTGGCGCAATTACCTAACCTCTCAGCGTCCGTGGCCTGGACCCCCCTCCTTTGCGTCCATTTGACGTTAAGCGTACCGAAATCAGACACAGTGTCTTCCCTTATATCCCCCACGGTCCCAAAACGCTCACTCCTGCTTGAGCGGCATGTTAGCGTATAGGAGAGGTCATCTGCGAGCCGATCAAACATCATGGCATCTTCCAAATGTTGAACACACCCTTGATCACAGCCTGGTATGATGCAGGTCCGAAGGCCACCCCAGCGGTGCAGCGTCACCACCCCCCAACACAGGCTTCATTCAGCAGCCGCCGGCTGGGCTGCACAGCTGGGGCCAATGGGTAGCAACGATCAGGTCGCTGCCTCCCCTCACCTGCGCGGGCTTCCCAGTCGTGGCCGCAGACATCCACACATTGCCGCGCAGCCCGCGATCGCGATGCCGGCCCGCGCGCCGCTCCTGCCCGATGGCCGCAGGCGGCGGCGCGGCCAGCGCGGCCGCCCGCTTCCCCGAGGCCGGAGCAATCTGCATGGTCCCCGTCCGCGCCAGCCACGGAGCAGCACTTTTGCGGGGCGCGCTGATACGCACAAGGCGGGCCTTGTGGCCCTGTGCGCAACGGGGCCGACGGGGGATGGACGACCATGACAGGCGCCGTCTGACCTGGCAGTGATGCGGATATTCTGGTGGTCTTTGCGGCCCAAGGGGCGATGTGGGTGTGAGACGCGGACGCGTGCGTCTGCGGACAGCCTGAGCGCGGCCCGCCTGCTCGCGACTGCGGGGCCTGCCCTGCGGTGGAGAGAGCAGAAGCGCGGAGGAGCGGGCGGGAGGGGCGCCCTCGCGGAGGGCGGGAGGCGGGATGTCCACCAAGGCTGGAAGGGCGGCCAGCGCCCTCAAGGTGTGCCCCGCCTGCGCCTTTGGGCCGCGCTGTCGGGGCCGGGGGCCTGGGGGGATGGCGTACGTTGCGTCGGCGACCGCTACCTCACTGACGGCGTCGATGTGCCCCCACAGAGCGGCGTGGTGTACAGCGGGAGCGCGTTCATGAATGGCGTGAACGCAATCACGCCTCATTTCGCGGGCGCCGTGGACATCGTCGTCGTTCGGCAGCCTGACGACACGCTGAAAAGCACGCCTTTCTACGGTGGGTGCGGAAGGCGGTGCACCGGCGGCGGCCGGCAATGGCGTCGTTGTGAACTGCGGTGCTGTCCTGGATCATTAACATAAGTTGGTTGTCAGCATAAAATAGACCGCTCGAAACGGGGCGATGATTTTCTGCCAAAGCAGAGGTGCGCAGCGTGCCAGTCGCGGTGCGGGACACTTGCTGGCACCCATTGATTTGTCTGTGCATGTTGTAACAGTTTGCGAAAGGTGCAATTGAGGTACTTGGCAGAAGCTGTCGGAATGAGGTGGTGCGGCGTTGATGGAATCTTGTCACAGAGTTAATGGGAGTCACCTGTTTCACTTGGGGTCGGTGCTTCTGGGTGGAAAGCTGATGCAGACATGTGTACCTGCCCCTTGCAGTTCGCTTTGGCAAATACACAGCATTGAGGACACGAGACCATACAGTGCGCATCAGTGTAAATGGTGAGTGTGGTTTCCAGAGAGCACCATCTGCGCTCCTTCCATTCCCACTGTCTGTTTGTTATTGAGGTCATCTGCCCCTTCCTTGGCATGGTATGCCATTACCTGTATCAGAGCATAACTGGATGTTGATAACACATTGCCTTTGCCGAACATTCGAGTGAACTTGGGCATCTGCGGATGCCTTGTGGTCGGCACGCCTGCTTAACACCGTCATTAGTCACTGCACCTGGTCGATTGACCTGATGGTTGCAATGTCCAACTGAGTTATTGTTTGCCTTGGGTGTGTTTCCCCTGTGCCATTGATTTGCCCTTGCACCTTGCACCCACAGTCAGCAGGTTGGCTGCTCAGCTCTGTTTGTTTTGCTTTCAAAGGTGAGGAAACGTCTGTCCATATGCATCTGGGGAGCTACGGCCAAGCTTATTTTATTGCGGAACTCACAGAGGTGTGCAATGGTATGCATCAGCTGGGGTTTGCTACTTTGAATGCATCCAGAGCTTGCCGATTGTTGCTGTCCTTGTATGTTGTCCAAGCTGTTGAATATTCAGAAAATAGGACTGCAGGTTTCATTCTGCTGTCAGAATCTCACGTCGATGCAAAAGGCAAGATGAACTGGGGTGAGCGTTGGATGCTGCTGACTTCTTGGCCATGCCTGCTGCAGACCCACAAGAGGATGTTGCCCTTTCTGGAATGATTTCCCCACCCAGTGGCTATTCATCGGGTGAGCCTGATGCGCCATATGCAAGCAAGGAGTTGGTGGAGTCTGTTCGGTCGGAGGTGGGGCGCCTTCGAAAGAATGGTCATCATTCACAGCAGCTGGTTTCAGCTCCGGCTGATTCTACTGATGGACAGGAAACATCTCTTCAGGCACTCTATGAGGAAGGTGCGAACAGCTCTTTGTATGGTCATCCCCAGTGCTGTGAAGTGAAAGCTGGCAAGCACATTGCAATGGTTTGCAGTGCACTTTGTCAACCTTGTGTCCAGCTATTCACTTGCTCCCTGCAGTTGTAGTCCTTTCGATGAGTTGCTGTGGCTGGTGCTGAGCTCACAGTTGTTGTGTTGTGTTCGCAGGTTTGGCGCAGACTATGCCTGGTCCTGTGGAGGAACCTGAAGAAGTGGAGCCCTGTGGCACTGCAGATGGATCTGATGCTGATCGTTTGGAGCCTATGGATGCTTCACAAGCTGCTCCATTGAGTGACAAGGAGCAGTTGGAAGCAATCGCCAACTCAAGTAACAATTCCTCAAGAACACACGTCTCAAATGTTGATGACCGAAGTGAAGGTTCTGACAGGATTGGGGCGCCTGCTGGATCAGAGGAAAGTCTGGATGCTGGCAATGAGCCCATCAGCGCAGAATCGCCATGGGCCATCGCAGAAGAAGAGATTGGCAGGTGTCCAGATCGTGAACATGGCCTTGTGGTGGAGAAGCTTGCTGGAAGTCCTGACTGGGAGGTAACATCTGAGGGTAGAGATCCCAAGCTCACATCAGTGAACGATCAGTGCTTTGCCAGCAGTGCTTATGCTGCTGTTGGACAGGAGAATTTGCCCGAGAAGGGGAAGGTCAGGCACTGGGTCAGCGATCACACAAGAACTGAAACACCAAAACAGGGCAGAAGAAGCAGAAAACAAAACAGGAGGATTAGAATGGAGAAGCCCATTTTGTATGATCAGCAGGTAGAGAACAAGGAAAGGAGTGCAAGTGGGGAACGACAAGTCCAATGGGCCATCGACAATGCCCCTACCGGAAGTGCTGAGGGAAAGGAGGCTGAAGTGCTATCTATCAAGACAGGCAGGGAACTGCACTTGCCCGCTGCACACCAATGCCAACAAACAGAAGCCTCTGGATCTTTGCCAGCAGACGCTGAAGATCTGAATGTGCTGCCGCGCTCTTTGTCTGTGGGACCTGCTCGTCAGGGGCAATCAAGGACAAGTGCCTGGAAAAGAAGCCGCTCTGTACCATCAATTGTTGACCTGGGGGAGCAGCATCAATCAGCTGCTTCAAAGAAAGTTCTGGGACATAGTGCACCTACAGCCTTGCCACTTAAAGATCTGGAGATTATGGATCCACAGAATGATGGCTACCTGGGTGACAATGATCAGCCCAAGTCTCCCTCTGGATCGCACTGTAAAGGGGTGCCCGAAGGGCTCTCTGGATTGCAGGGGTTTGAGTTGTCTTTGTGTGGACATCTGTTGCGTCCTGGCATGACACCCAAAGAAGCAAGGACCGCATTCGAGGAAAATCGGATCACACAGGTGGGACTATTGGCTGTGCTGTTGGCTGTGCTGTTGGCTGTGCTGTTGGCTGTGCTGTTGGCTGTGCTGTTGGCTGTGCTGTTGGCTGTGCTGTTGGCTGTGCTGTTGGCTGTGCTGTTGGCTGTGCTGTTGGCTGTGCTGCATCTTTGCATAGCTACCTCTGCGTGTTTAGCCAGTCACACTCTGGAGGTGGGGATGTGAAGCAGACTTGTGGGGCGTAGAATTAGAATGGTGGAGTCCTTGCCACTTGCCCACACTTGCTATTGCTGCTTGCGCAACTGAGCGACCTGGGCAGCTGAGCAACCTGAGCAACTGTGGAAGTGAGCAGCACAATATGCAGGCACACAGACTGCTGTGTCTTCGTGCTACCCTGTGCGCAGTTTAAGGGCTTGGCTGTCCGTTGGAAACGCTGCCCCCCTGTGTTGCAGTTGATCATGAATTGTACGGCAGTTCAAGTTCCATAGTTGTTTTGAATGAGTGGTGTAGCTGAAGCTTGCCCTCAGGCACATACTGAGCTAGCACTGTTCCCTGCTTGGGAAGCTACATCCTGGAGGTATTTTGACAGTGAGTTTTGGGCTGGCAGGAACAATTCTCAGTGGAGGGGGTGAGACTGGCCCAGTCCAGGAGACTTGTCTGCAGGACAGGAGGCATGCTTTACCCTTGGAGTGCTGCGGCACCCATGGTTCTGGGTATGTTGGCTTTTGGAGGAAGATGGGACAATTTGATCCAACCCGGCGCAGCAATTCCCACAGGACCAACGGACGCCGCTGAGGAAGGCAAAACAAGTACTGCAAGCAGGAAGGTAAGGACATCTTTGACATCTTTGCGTTGGACACTTGTTGCAGATGAAGATACCATAATGCATTCTGTTGGAAGAAAATATCTTGCTGGGAAGAATGTGGACCTGTGCTGTTTGCGGTGGGGAACATAAACGCACTGTTGGATTGGTTGGCAGGTGTCCAGCAGTTGGATGATATGGCCGTTCTGGTGGACCTCAACGGGCGATCTGGATGCTGCAGAGTCTCAGAATCCTGCATCACCAAGGTCTGACGTACAGAGCATCCCTGACTTGTCAGAAGCCCTTGATGACAGCATGTCAACAGGGGACAGGACGCCAGAGTCCAGGCAAGAGACCCAGAAGATGCGGAAGAAACACAGGGTGGTAACCAAGAAGACACTAACACCAACTGGAGAGCAGCTTGACTGTTTGAATTTGGTTGAGGGGCAGAACACCGTTGTTTTCCACATAGGCGGCACACATACAGTGCAGGCATACATCTATGTGATACACTGGACGTGCCGATTAGTCATTTCGGACATTGATGGGACAGTGACCAAATCAGACCTCCTTGGACACTTGCTGCCATCCATGGGCTTCGATTGGAGTCATCCTGGTGTTGCCAAGCTGTACTCAAGGATTCGGGAGAATGGCTATGAGGTGAGTGCAGATTCTGGCAAACTGCTTGCTTTGGGATCTCTTCCATAGAACGCTCCGTTTGCAGCAGTTTGGTTGGATTCAGTGGGTGTGTCAAGAGCATTGTAGAACCATTGCTCGTTGTGACGTCTGAATAGCTGTTTTTTCTTGCTTAGAAAGGAATTTCGCCCTTTGGTGGCCACCAGCAGCAGTGATCTGCTCTGTGCTACATCATGGGCAAGTGAAGCACCAGCAAATGCAAGCAAGCCTAATGGCATAGAAGCAGTTGCAGCTTTACGATTCCTTCAAGCAAACACACTGTATAGCCAGAATATTTTGATCTCCAGTGGGAACGTCAAGGCAACCTCGTCAAACATGGACTGTATGCAAGTTTTCCATCAGAATGTGGTCAGATTGCATGGCCCTTGTCTTGGAAGCATCAACAATGGAGACTGAAAGAAGGTTATTGCTTGCCTCCTTGAAGAAGTGTTGGACCTGTTGGCAACTCAAGGCTTGCGGTGTGCTTGCAGATCATGTTTTTGAGTTCGCGAGCAATTGCCCAAGCAAATATTACCCGCGACTTTTTACACAGGCTGGAACAAGGGGAGGACAAGATGCCTGTGGGCCCTGTCATAATCTCGCCCCATGGCCTGTTGCCGTCCCTTTATAGAGAAATGATCTTGCGACGACCGCAAGACTTCAAGATTGGCTGTCTCCAGGTGGGCATCGCAGTGTGAAACATTGGCTTGGGCTGTGTTTTTATAGCAGGTTTGTGTGTACCTGCATTGGCAACCTTGCATTCCTTCTTTCACGTGTCAATGCGTCTGACCACTGTCTTGCCCCTGGTGTGGGGCTTTGATTTTCCACACGTGAGGGGGTTTTGATTTTCCACACGTGAGGGCATTGGCTTTCACGCTAGACTCCTTTGGTGCTGCCTTGATGTGCAGGTGTGATTTGTCCTGCAGGATGTTCGAGCACTGTTCCCTGAGGACTGGAATCCATTCTATGCCGGTTTCGGAAATAGACCAACGGATGTGATCAGCTATGAGATGGCAGGCATCCCAGAAAGCAGAATTTTTACGATCAACCCGAAGGGTTCAATTGTTAGGGCATCAAGCGTGGTGCAGTCATCCACCTGGGCATCCCTATACAGTGAGTCCCCGTCTCCATCATGGTTTGGCGCATCCTGTCACTTCGCAACAAATCACACACTTGTATGTGTTGCACTCACCATCTTGTGCTGCAACATATCACATGCTGGGATGCGCTGCACTGCATTGTTGATGCTGAGTATTCGGCATAGTCCTTGCATGATGTGTTTGACGCTGTGCCGTTGATTGTCGCACCCCCAGGCAGTGCGGCATCGTCTTGGCCTGCATGCCCTGGCACGTGGAAAAGACAGTGCTGCACAGGGCTTGGTGCTGAAAAGAAACATTGTGCGACTGCCAGGTAACAGTGAACTGGTCGACGAAGTCTTCCCCCCAATCCAAGATTCTGGGCTTCAGAGGGAAGAATACAGCGATCACAACCATTGGAAGCTGCCTGTGTCTGCTTGGTGCTTCGACGACCCTGAGCTTGCTGACATAGGGTCGTCTGCCACAAGCCATTTGGGGATGACGGAGGACAGAGCCTATGCCCCAGGCCAGCTTGCCCAATCTGTGCTGGGAGACTGACGAACTGTAAATGGACAGGACAGAAGCGAATTCGTTGGATGGCTCAATCGAAATGATCTGAAGCTTGCAGAATCTCGTTATTTTTTTATGCGCTGGGGAGAAGGGACGATAGAGAGTCTGCAGAAGCTGTCGCATGCATAGCTGACAGGCAGGTGTCGTAGATGTATTTTGTTTGGCCCTTCAATGTCCATGTAGTATGTTTCACTGCCGAGCAGTTGCACAAATGAAGAGAAGGAGGCAGGCTGGCGGAACACTGCAGGTGGATGGCAGATCCAGGGAAGGAGGCGCACCAAACAGAGCCAATTTGCTGAAGTTGCAGCGATTGTAAATGTCCGTATTCCACTGAGAGAGAACCGTGTCAACACTTGTTCTTCAGGCAGCTCCTGTACTGTGTGGTACTCGTAACCTGAACATCAGGGCACCTGTGTGGACGCACGGCACAGTGGGCGCTAAATACATTCAGCAAGCCTTGGTTGACTATAGTTTTATTCACATGACGTGAAAATGCGCCCAATTCGTTGCAGTCTTGGCCACAAGGAATGCATGTGGGCATGTTCATGGCCCATCCTGTTTGTGAATACGTGATGGCAGGCCAGGTGTTGCTGGCTGTCGGCTTGGCACCGACAGGGTTCGGGTCGACTGGGATCACCGTAGCCCACGCGGTCGATGGACACCTCACAATTGTCTGCTTACGGGAATGGTTTAGTTGCCAAGCACAACGAGCGTGTTGTGGTCACTAACAAATGCGTGGCTGAATCATGGGCACATCGGCGCTCCATTCCTGTTCACCTGGGCTCAGGACAAACGAGATTTGGGTTGCCGTTAGCATCCCAATTCTTCCCCAAAGGAACACCCAGCTCATCGCTGGTGACAGCAGCATTGTTCATGGGGCTGGTGCTTGGTAAACAAAACTTGTCACTACGTCTGTTGTAGTGTACTGATCCGGAGAGGTCAGCAATGCCCGTCGCAGAATTTGCCCCATTTATGCCGTGCGCGTCGCGCAGGGTGGTTGGCAGCCCCCCCACGCCTACCCACCCACGACTCGTTCGCCACGATGAGCTGCCTTCGCGCAGGCATCCTGGGGGCCGCCGTGCCCAAGCCGCCGGCGGCGAAAGACTGCCGCCGGGTGGTGACTGCCAGCGCAGCAGGTCGTGAGGATCGGCAGGGCCCCCATTCTGAACCGCGGATGGAGCGCAGGTACCAACTGCGGATTTCAATCCATTGCCAGCACTTGGCGCCCACAGCGACTGCCACGAATGCGCTCAACATGGGCGTCTCCACTTTTGGAAGCGTAGCCCAGGCACGGGCTGATAGGCTTCCGACCACGCTTGGACCTCGTGGGGCTTGGCGTGCATCCAACACCAGCCCGTGCACCTCGTGTTGGCACTCGGAATCACAATGCATTGCAATTGCGCGTGCCGCCCTCGCTGCACACGTGTTGGATTCATGGACGCGTGCTTTTGTTTCGTATGTACCGGAAGGTGGTGTGGTCATGTGACGGATATAAGCAAATGACTGTGATTCAGAGCGGCGATGCTGTCGCTGTGCGCTTCGACTATGCTGGTGGCTGGATGCGCTGAGGCGCGTGACATCGAAGCAGCCAGAAAAGCGTGAGTGCTGGACACAAGCATTTCATGCCCGATACTTGACCTCTATGCAAATGCCTGGTCAACTTTGGGCTCCTCAATGGAAGTTAGCTTGATGCCTGTGTGGAAGTTGCTCGGAAGTCCTGTTCTTTTGAGCTCTCATTGACAATGCTCTTTACAGCAGCAGTGCTTAGATCTGAGCCGGTTCTCTGAACATGTCTACAAATTTTGTACCCTTGTTTCAGGAGGGAGGAGCGCCTGAAGGCCTTGAAGGCTGCAGCGGCTGATATGAAGGTATGAGAAGAAATTCATTTTGCTGCACTTTCTGCGTCTCACAAACCTAAGAAAAGCAGATCATGCAACGATGGTGCAAATTCAAAGCGCATCAGTTGACCCATTGCAGTGCCACATCTGAACTAGTTACCCTTTCTTTGCTGTTGGATTGGGCTATGTGCTGTCTGCTGATGATAGGTGAATTGCTAGTACTGGAGATTGTTACTGCGGAGACAGAATGGAGACCTGAAATATTCACATCGTATGAATGGCTGCTGGAATTCTCTTCACATGAGGTTGCTATCAACCAAAAGCAATGCAGTTGCCACTTCTGCACGTTGCTAAAACTCGTTCGTTTGAAATTGCCTTTGCAAGGCAAAATGGTGCCCTCGCACCTTGCAGGCGATGAAAGATGTGTATGCATCCAAGAGTATGTTTCTGCCCCTCATCTCTTTTACTAGATACACATGCCAACTATCTGCATGCAACCCTACCAATGGTGGTGACTGAAAATAATAGTTGAATTCCAAGATAGCTGTGTCCATGACTAGAACACTTTGTTCCATCCAGCATATAATGGGTCGCATCATTGATGCAGCGCAAACAGTACCTCCGACAACCTGCTACAATGTTGCATATTGCCATGATCAGTGTCATGCCACTGTGCCATTGTTGCATCCAAACTGAAGACTCTGTCACACTGACACCACTTAATCATTGATACCATCACCTTATGTCGCATCAAATGCACAACGAATATGTGTTCAAGTTGTTACAGCAAAAGAGTGCTGGTGATGATCGATACCCTTGGTGGGAGTAGGATTGGAACGACCCATGACCCATACCATGGGGATGTAAGCAGGTGCGTTTACGAAGCCACTTGTCTGGGGTCAGTTTCAATAGCGCCATTGGTGCTCATCATTCTCGAACATTTGATATGTTCACAAATCTCTGTTACAAGTGTTAGAAGCTTGCCTTAGTGTGGATTACATCACCTTGGGGCAGTTGCCATCATGTTGTCTGTCTGTCTCTCAGTCTGTTGACCTGGCATTGCTCTCGTGTGCATATTGAAGGAAACTGGCATAGGGGAAGCGGCATTTGCAGACAGTGAATACTCAGTGTCGGATGACAAGACACCAAACATCCACAGCAGACAGGTAGGTGGTGGGGTTGTTGTGGGAGGACAAAAAGTTGAGAACTAATCAACTTTTTGCCAGAAATTCCCACACATGTGTGTCAATTGTGACAATGTCACAATGTAGTGCATTGGCATTGTCTGTTTGGGTGCACCCTGCCTGCAGTATTGTGAACAGAACTATTGTTTGCATGTACCAAAGTCCCAAGCAGTTGTGTTCTTAAAATCGCTGTGCAATTGCACCGACACACATTTGGCTGAAAACACGGCTGTCCAACACAAAAGATTGTGACCTCGTGAAAATTGGCAAGAACTTTTGCTGACGTCATTTAATTTCATAAACGAATTGACTTCTCTTGCCCAAGATTGGTGCATCACCCGAGCACGGGTGGACCCAAAGTTATTTTTTGAGCCCTTGCATGTTTCAGTAAGCGCATGCTGGGAGGTGGTTACACGCACGAAAACACATTATGATTTTGGGCACTCCTTACATTGCCAAACGTCTTTGAGCCTACAGAGCAGTGATAGCATGTTGACACTGCACGTTGCCAAGCAACAAGGTTCCTCACACCAGACACCCATACCATGCTCAGCAGGAGATTGCCCACTGTCTGATGTGTCATCTTGATTTTGCAACGAATCTTCTGCTCAGCCTATGCGCTAAACAGAGTAGTAGAGCGCCCCTTTTGTTGTGCCTTTGTGTTCATTCTTTGTGTTCATTCTTTGTGTTTATTTGTGTTCATTTTTGTACTTCCCGGTTGTGCACAATAACAGGAGGAGGGCAAGCGTACACAAGTCAACGCATGAGGCCCTGTTGGCTATTCTGAAGAATGCTGATGACATTTCCTTCACAGTTTTGGGGACCCAGTACCATTTTGACAGCTAATTGTAATTGATCGATGCTCAGAAACCGTTGCTGCAGTGGTAGAGTGTGCGCGTGGGCCTTCAGGCAGTGGACCTGAAGTGCACAAGCCATCACATGTGACCTGCACGAGGGGAAATCGCCAGGCTTGTCAACAAGTGGAAAAGACAGCTGTGTTATACCTTCACATTTGACACAAAGCAGGATACGAACAATATATCTGTTTCCATCTAACCTAACAACATAATAGCGAGTCAACACACACTATCATATCAACTGTGCCAACTCACTGCACACGCACAATATGAAGCCTTGCAGGTGAGACGCAGGCGGAAACGGCAGCACTCATCCTGTGGCACCGCCCTTGTTGACCTTTAACGCCGCTCGCTTTCTTGCCCTTCTGGCATTCCTTCTCTGTGCTTCTGTTCGCTTGCTGTCGTCGTTCCCACATGCCTTTTCTGCGCCTTCGACTCTTTTTGCACGTTTCTGGGATTTGCCATCCTTGCCACCAGGCTGTCAACATCAACAAACATATTAAACCCGCATACAATGCGAACATGGACGTGGCAATGAACGTGAAAACCACTACACACGAGTACAGCATGAACAAACAAATTCACAATATCGCTGTTTTTTTTTTTGGGTGCCCTCCCACGCTGATCCCCTTCAGCACAATCAAGTCCTGCGCAACAAGGTTATGGAGACCCTTCCCCTTGTGAAAGCCAGAAGCACAGTTGCCACGATTACCAAGTGGCTCAAAGCTGGCTCTGCATTGCAGACTCGACTACGAAAATGAACAGCACTTCTGCACAACAGACGAACACACCCGATGGGTAATACGTGAAGACTGGTGAGCACCATCATGCCATCCATCATTGTGCTGCAATATGCTGTCTAAAACGCCACCCACCCATTCTCAACTCCACATTGCTTTGATGACCTCACCTTTCGAACTGAAACCCATGCGTAAGAATCCAGGCGAGCATCCACGAGCGATTGTGTTTCCTCGCAGTGTGATGCCTTCACAGCCTCCTGTTTGTCGGAGTGAGCCTACAGCATCCATGGCAACTACGTGCACTGAGATAATAGGAGGAAAACCGCGAACCCACATGTGCACGATGCCAAGCCACCGCAACAGAAGGACGTGGCGCTGATGGTGCGTCCGACCAGCAACATCTTCTACACGGCATAATCAGCCATCTCTGTAGCGGCGATCGTGACAGTACACTGTGGGCATGAGAACCACCTGTCTGGTTTGTGCAAGAGCTTGCTTCCATACCGTGCTCTGGTCCAAAACCCAGCAGGGCGGCGTGCCAGAACACAGTTCTGGCACTCACTTTTTGTCAGACGCCCATGGCGCAGCAAGCACGAAGGCACCAGAGCTTTGGAACGCGGCGGCACTCACCGTCGCGACCAAAAATGCGCACGGGCCAAGCACATGATCCCAAAGGCGCAAACAATTTTCTGCCGGCAGGTGCCAGCTGCTCAGTAGGGTGGAGGGTATGCCTCAACACCCTGTTTCCAAAACGGTCTCATACTCAAAACGGCTCTCTGCTTGGCACTGATTTCGAGAATATGTGCGCTCCCCCCTCACCCCCCCAAAAAAGAAAAGAAAAAAATCTGGAAAGCGTGTAACGAGCGATTTGTTCCTACTCTAAAACAAATTTCAACTTTTGCAGAGGTCCAGTTTTAGCACGCTATTCAAAAGCACACCTTTTCAGCGGAGTGCGAGCATGGCTCACGTGGCTGCATATTGCACATCAGGCGCTCATGGCGTGTCGTGAAAGGTCACTGTCGCTGTGGTGGGCCATTTGGGGGCATATTCGCGCATGTGCAGGTCGCAATCAGACTGGCAGCGGCCTCCGCCTGAACAAGTACATACTGGTTGCGTCCACGCGCCCCATCAATACCCATCCGCAAGTGGTCAGGTGGCAATGTACCAACAGAACTGCCAACGATCGACACAACAGCGCAATGCTTTGACCAGGTGATTGGAATCATTCCACAAGCGACATACCTTGCTCCCGTCGTTCCTCTGCCACACTCTTCTCTCAGGCCTCCCTCCGCGCTTGCCTGCTCTCGCCTGTGGTCGTGATTTCGCACCGTGCAGAGTCGGCCGTCTTTCTGGCAACCCACTCCAGTCCATCTCTCTTCTGGTTTGTTTGAGCAGCCAGGGGTTTGGAGCAAACTTTCCTCCGTCTTCCCTGTATGGATTTATCCTCTTCATGCCAACTAACCGGTTGAGCTGTTTGTCATCTAGAAACAAAATCTCTTCAGGAGCCAAGCCGTAGCTGTTACTCGGTACCTACGTGATGAAAGACAGCAGCAATGCCCTCTCACAAGCTGGTTCGCGTCTGCCCAAGAATGCCGCAAGGAAGTTATCACGACAGAACATCACACCAGGAAATCTGACAACGACAAAGTGATCAATGCCAAATCTATTGTTTCCTGCACTAAATGCAACAGGAGGTGTCGGCAATGGCACACTGCAAGGCCATACAAACCCAGGTGATTTTCCGGGCACATTAAAATGTCATATCCCCAGCCTGAACATGGTACATGCTATTCTATTGTCAAAGCACTGCTTCACAGAGGCCTTGCACAATACCCGGACAACATGAGTTAGTTGCACAGCAGCAGTCAGCCGAGCCAACGCACCTGTTTGTATTTGAAACGGCACTTGACGCCTCCAATATCGTCCTCGTAATCTAGCTTGTAGTAGTCTTGCAACAAGTGCTGAAGGTCTGCACGTGCTTGGGAAGCTGTCGCGACATCTAATTTCGCCCGCTTGCTGCCAGGGTCATCCTCTGTATTTCCATCTTGCTCACTCTCGTCTCCCTCCTTCAGGACAGAATTCACACCATGAGTGTGTCACACTCAAGCCCCGCCCTGTTACACCAGGAACAAAAGAAGAACCACCACAACTGTGTTTGGCAGAAACAGAAAACTGATCGCACTTCTGCAAAACACAATCGTTCTGATGCTATCTACATCTATAGTGCAGCACTCGTCCTCACCGTGACGGCACATGTTCTGCACCCATACCTGTACAGTAGCGGCACCGCAATTCTCCTCGACTTGGTCTCCATTGGATTCATCACCAGAACGCTGAAGATCTTCTGCACAGTCTTCATCCTCCTGGCTTAAGCCACATACCTCAGATGTCAGGGCCCAACCATGTCGGTTGGCATCAAAACGATGTACCTGAGCTTCTGGAAAGAGAAAAGGAGTTGTCACGTTCCTGACAGGCATGGATGATTCATTTTTAACACGAAGTGCTGGTGTGTCAAAGCAAAAGCAACAAGCAGCTTTGCAGCATCATAGCACAAGGTGGCAAATGTTGAAGTACACTGCTGATAGTACTGCCTCCACGCTTTTACACTTGTCAACTGTGCTGGCCAGCAAATCGAAGCTCATGCCAAAGAGATGGCACGTCGATTGCACACACAGCCCTGCTGCCAGGCACCGTCCATTGCGTTATGAGTCATGCCCACAGATTCGTTAGCAGAACCAAGATCATATTGAAGCAATCAAAGTTGTACAAGTAGTGTTTCAACAACCGCTAGCATGCACCAAATCTAACAAACGGGCTAAAAGGCCCTGTGGCTGAGAGGTGCATCTGTACTCCACGTTCTGAAATGAACCAAAACTAGAACTTTATGTGGCAACAGACATGGCCAGCAGCACACTGGCCACAAATGCACCCTGCCAAGTGTGCAACAGTGACCTTCTCACCAAGACCACGATGTTAGCTCTGCCTCCATCATACTACAGTTGACGTCACTGCAATGCCCAGGCAATACTACTTGATTAGCGTCAATCGCGATATCACTGTTGATCCTGAGTACTAAGCGCAGTCCATGTGCTGTGACCTGATAGTACTCGTCACCAAAGGCGCTCAACATCTTCTTGTCCCAGTCGTCCATGTCAAAATCGTCTTCCAAGAGATCCTGCAGCAGCTCCTCTGTGGGTGCCCGAGAGCCAGCCGCTTTGCGTACTTCAACCACCCTGAAATAGAGATTCAAACGAGGCACCTCAGCAACTTGTTCGTGCCCAGCAATCACCAGGTACATCTAGGGCGCAATGGAGTTGTTAAAGGCAACATTTTTGAGGTCTCTCATACCAGGTCTAAAGCAGCTTAGCAATGCGTCACAGACGTTGGTGCACCACTGTGGTTGACACACAGTGTTTGGAAGCTGTGCAGTGCATGTTTTGCCACATCCCAAACAATCGCTCCTGGAGGCGACGGCACCCAAACAGGGAGCAAAGTCTCATCCCAAGTTTTTTGTCCATGGCCATAGCTCACTGCATTCTTGCAAACCCATGTGGAGCAATGGGCCCATGCCACCCTGCTGGACTGTGCATTGACAGTATTTTGTCATATAAAGTGATGTTCGCAGCTGCTTGACGTCCAAAACACAATCTAAATGGCAGGACGTGCAACTGCATCCTAACAGGCCTATCAGCGTTATGTGTGCAGTGTACAGTGGAAGAGAAATACCACAAAAGGAGCAGGTTCTGCATCAGCATACATTTCTCTCGGTCTTGCAAAGACATTTCCACTGACCAGTTGCTCTTGCACAAGGGCATCCCTCCATGTCCCTGACTAGACTCTTGTTACTCTGCTTTAGCCATGGACACTTTGTGCAGTGTTAAAAATTTTGATGACAACATACAACCACGACAAAGGCCAGCAGTGCCACATCTGTGAGGATATTCACAACCAGCAAAAAAAGAACTCAGAATGTCAGGCACTCAGATGCTTTTGAATGGTTCTTTCCTCATCTTCATTATTGCACACAGATCATTCATGACAAAACTCACAAAAAGGCCTCAGTCAACTTTACAAAACAACCAGGAAGGGGCACATCACCAGCAATGTTCGCACTTGTTCTGAATTTCACGAATTTTTAAATTCTTCTTGTGCTTCACTTCTTCCTCTCTGCCCTTAGCTTGCTCTTCGCGCCGACGCTTTTTGCGCTCCCTCTGCCTTTTTCGTTTGGATTCTGTCTTCCGGTACGAACCATCGATCACTCGCGGATAATTGACAATGCTGTTGGCCCCAGGTTCCTGCACCCAGAGCACCAACTTGTGAGCAGTGAGGACCCCGGTATCAGACCGAAACACAATCACATCCATGCTATTCTTATCTGTGTTGGTGTATCTGCAGTAGGCCAACACACCTCGAATCTGAAGTTGTAGGTGCTTTCAAATTGGTCTGCCTTTTCCAAGTACTCCTCGTCTTCATCAATGTCCTCCAGGTCATGCTGCTGCACAGAGTCCTCTGGAACTATCCACTTCTGTCCCTTTAAATAATCCTTCAAGAATGTGTCTGCTTCAGTCAATTCCTCACCCTTGCCAAAAATCTCATCCAAGAGCTGCAGAAAGGCAAAAGCATGAGAAGTTAGCAGATACAGCACAGCTCACCACAATTAGCAACGCAAGCAATACCAAGTCTAGCTGTATATCAAGGGTTGAAATCCAAGCATACCTCATTTGTTTCAGCTTCATTACGCCCATCATCTGCTTCAGCTCCTTGGACCACCGTTCTTCTAAGCCCACCAAAGTCCTCCTCAACATCAGATGCCTTCTGCTCATCGTCATCCCCATTCTCATGCACTGCCGCCAATGCCAGAAATTCCCTCCGATTTTGTTCCTGTTCCTTGTTGTACAACAGGTTTCCCCCTGGCATACCATCTTCCAAATCTTCTGAACTAGACGAATATGCATCCGCACCACCCTCAAGCAGCTGATAGTGGCACATCACACAACCTTAGACCCCAGTCTCAGCGACTTTCAGGAAAGTCCATCATACAGTTGCACCACTAACAGAAAGCTGGATCATTAGCAGAAAAGCAACACTTGGGCATGATGTGGAGTGGAAGGCGTCCAGAAGACTGCACCATTCAACAGGACGATTGATTGAACACGAACTCGGCTGCACACAACTTACTTTGCTGCACATACCTGCTGAGCTCGCACATCCTTCAAATGCATTGGCTTGTGTCTTTGAAACTTCTGGTCACCATCCTCGTCTTCCAGCTCTGAAGTGCCCTCTTCAGAAGAATATAGTCTTTCATCCTTGTTGTATATTGTTGCATCCTTCTTCTTTATTTTCACAAGGGTCTTCAGGAACTTGTTCTCCAGATTTGGGTGAACGTGCCCATCATCCTACAAGACAAGCAGTGTCGGGATAAGCGAATCGAGGCTAATCCAAAACCTTTGCATCAGTTGTATTGAGGCAGCCCCATTGTGCGACCATTTCTTGGGACCATCAACAGAAGAAAAATATTTTAATTTCCCTTCAGTCCTATCACCGTTTGCAAGAGATGACCGGCATGTGTGAAATGCATACGTTCAACGTTGAGCCAACGCTTGTCTGCAGAATGAGGTAGCAAGCTGCGTCTGCTCACTGCAAGCTCACTGCAGAGTAACAGCAGGATCCCCATTCACTTGAGGATGATGCGAAGGATAAGCAAGTTGTACTCTCACCTCCTCGGTTGATGAGCTCTCTTCGTCACTGGAAGCATCTTCGCCAGAATTGTCCGAATCAACGATTGGCGGCCCAGCATCGGGCTGTGTTGCCTACCCAGAGCGCAAAACGAGATTCAACACCCCCAACACGTTCATCATCAGCAGGAAGCAGTCTTCATGACTTCAGCAACCCAGCCGATGCCGCGCTCCAAGCGAATCTCTGCAGCAGGTACAAATGGTGGGGAGCGCGCTCGAGGTCTCGCATCACATTCACAGAGTGGCCACCCAGGGCGATGCGACATCCCAAAATGCCGGCCCTGTCGGTGCTCTGCCCCCAAATTCGGGAGATTGGTTGCATGCCCTTCCTCCGCACATCTCCACCAAACCGAAAAGAACGAGTTCCCCGCATGTCACCGCCAACAACGACGCGCTCACAGCAATTCAGCAAGAAGGCGTCGTGCCCCCACTGCCTGGTGCCATTGACGACCTCGCTCGGCGCAGCAGGGTCCTCCCGCCCGCCGTCGCCGCCCCCGAGCTCCTCCTCGGCGTTCGCTGCGGTCCCTCTCCCGGACTTCCGTCGCCTCATCGCCGCTGCGCGAGCCAACGCGGCGCCCCCTCGAGTACATTGCGTGCTAAGCCGCCCAGGGACCGCATTTGGGAGACGAACCCCGGTGGCTGGGCGGGCCGTATTTTCGCTGACGTCAGTGGACGAACCGATGTTGCCTTCGGAGGGGCTGGTACCAAAAGCCGGCAGCAGGTAGTCCAAATCAGGCCAGGGCTCCGCGCTGGTGACGGCCTGGTCGGCAGCGAGCCATGAATTCAACAATGGCGTGTCGGGGTTTCGAGGTGCCTGACCTCAAGGTGGGTGTCCCGCGCGTGGCAGCTCGGTGAGTGGAGTCAGCCACCGCCACTTGGGTCGCAATTGTCTCATTTGCAACGTGGGCCACACTGTTGCACCAGTGCTGATATCCTTGCCCTTGTTCCTCCACATTGCAGTTCCGAATGAGCAAGAAGATCGCCCAACTGACAAAGGTACAGTCTGTACCCAACGAACGCCGAGAGTTCAGTGTTGTAGCTACATTCGTTGAATGTGAAGGCGTATCAGAATCGCAGTTTGGTTGTTCAACTTGACATTGCTCCCTGTCTTCGTTTGTCCAATTTGTGCAAAGGCAAAGGCGTGCTGGCCGCGGGTTAGTGCCGCGGGTTATTAGTGTCAAATCCAGTTCCTCTGTTTTAGCCTAACTCACCAAAATGTGCTTTGTATGTTGAGGTGTACATGTTGTTTTCTATTTATTCCAAAATACAACAACACATTAAGGACACCAGTTGTCACCCCGCCACAATAGAAGGATCATAGGCATTGCACCACTTCACATGAATTTGCAAGGCGATGCCGAAGCCCAATATATATCATATTAAAATGAGCACATATTCTTCACGCAAGAAGGTTTTTGAGCCTGTGGGGGCACTGGCGGAAAAAAGGGCATAGCATATAGCATATCACAATTGCTTGTTTGCGACTCTTTTTTTCTATTCATAGTGCCACCAGATCCGAGATCTAGGCTGTTGAAATGATACGTCGCTATCCAGTGGATTTCTAAGCATGCGATTGAGCTTGGGCCTCAGAGCGAATAAACCTCAGGAACATGTTGTTTCTTGATGAAAACCGCTTAACCAAGGCATTCCCAAACTTCGAAAGCTTTTGGGTATTCCTGATTTAGATCAATTGCGTTGAGCATGTGCTTTTGTCAAGTAACGTTCATTCTGAAGGTTTAGATCTATGTTCTTGACAGGTTATTTATCAGTTGAACAACAAAAACGAAGACTACGAATTCGAAATGTTAGAAATGGAAGAACAACATGAATCCGAGGTGCAGCAGATATTGGAAGACGCAGCTGCAAAAATGAACATATTCAAAAACCAGCTCGAGGACAGGCGCGACGAGCAGAAGTTACTGGAGGCAACGAAGGTGAGCAGTACGCAGTAATGTACGCTCGGGAATTGCTGTCGGCAAGCATTCTGGATATAAAATTGTGCAATCAAGGGAGGTAGAGCAGCAAGTATAATATAATGATGTAAGCATGGACATTGTGTCTATGACATTGCCTTTGCTGGTAAATTGTATTGGCATGTGATTCACTTTCCGATACACATCTCTTTTGCCATTGTATTGGATGTTGTTGAACCTTTCTTGTTTCATCCCTTGCACATTCGTTTATCATGATTTCATAGTTTCGCATGGTATCTGAATTATAAATTCGTCTTTTCATTGCCTGGCGCTACGAAAAAAATTGGGTGAGCCAATTACATTGCCGTGTTGAGATGTTTCATCATCGGTAAGTTGGAGATCAGAAGTGGCCCATAGGAATACAACTGGGTTCCTCCAAGATCCTCTGAATTTTTTCGAATTTTCTTTATCTGCATTAAACGCTTGCACATAGTTCTCTTGCTAGACGTGACTGCGCATGTGTCTACATATTACAGAAACTTGAGCAGCACTACCAGTGCGAAAGGCAAGCGGCCCTGGATGATCTTCAATTGCTTAAGGAGGTCCGTTCAATTTAATTTATGCTCCTTGTTGTCCAACCCCATGTGATCGAAGTACTGGAATGTGACCCATTAGAGCCGGTGCTCTTTGACAACGAACACCTTAGGTTTGCGCGTGTGGCTCACCTGCCGCCTCTGGACCAGAGGGAACCAGGTTCCCTGGCCAGTTATTCAGAAAGATGCGAAGCACTTCCGCGAAATAGTATTGCTGCATATATTTGAAATATTTCCCATTCCGCCTCCTGCGCTGCTCTTGCTTAAGATCTTGTTTCTTAAATATACACGTGTTGTTGTCATTTCCAGTCAAATTCTATATACATGAGAGTGGATTATCTTGAACTATCTTGACAAAGATCATGTGGCCTTATTAAGTTGCGCCTGACTTGTTATTTACGCCGTAAACACAGATCGTATTTACGTTTTTACGCATACAAGTGGTTTTTACGGTTTTACGTGTAAAAACGCGTAAAAGACGTAAATGCAACGTAAAAATAGCCCCGTGTGCATAAGGACAATATACACAGCTTTCGGGACTCTGGGAAATGGCATCCAGACGCACTGCAATAGGCGGAAAACAAATTTTGTTGCGCTCCACCGTGGCCCTTGGCGAGTGGGAAGTGGACGCTGTATTGCGGGCGCTCAAAGGGGCGGAATACTGATCACTGAACGCAACTTACATCGTGCACCCTGGGTGTCACAACGAGCCGTAAAGACATAAAAACAACTATAAAAATAGCCTATTTAACAAATTTACGTTTTTGCGCGCAAAACCGTAAACGTAAGAACGTAACCGTAAACATAAATAACAAGACTGAATTGTGCAATTCAAAGTACGCCGCTTTTCAAGGGTTTGGCAGCGCACATGGAGCATGCATCATTGCTCACTGAGAAAATGGTTATTTTCTTCAGAAATCCAAAGAAAGAGAAACAAACCTCCAATCAGAGGCTTCAAGACAAATTCAGGAACTAAAAGACAATTTGGAGCAACTTCGAAGGGAGCTGAGGGACCGAGCAGCCGAAATCGATCGGATCAATACATCGTTTGTAAAAAAAGAGCGAGTGAGTTTTTTTGATGGATTCATCAGGAAACGCTAGTCTCCTTTTCATTTTCTAAATCTGAATACGAATTCGGTCGGGAATCAGACAAATTTACATTGATCTGTTGATGCCGTAAAACTGCTCCTTGGTGGAGAATCTCAATTATATTATTTTCCAGGCTTCCCAAAATACGCACAAATGCTGCGAATCAATCATGATAAGTTTGCACGCATTTGCAACCATTTACTGCAATGGGTGTACCTTTCGCAGCACAAATCAATCCATAACTACCCAATCGGGAAAATCAACCGACGACAGTAACCCCCACCGGGTGAGGTGGGAATATGCATGCTCATATTTCCACTGAATGTCCACACAGCCTGGCAGCTGCCAATCTAATTCAAACCACGTGGTGTTGCTGACTGTGAGTTGCTGAAGTGCGTGGTTCGGAAGTGTTTGTTCAGGACCTGTCGGCGGAATTGGAAAGATCTCGTCTGGAAGTTGAGAAGGCCATACAGGAAGGGAACAAGAGGTACAATATCATGCTGTCTCAAAGAATGGATTGTGAAGATGCATTGTCGAAATCACTAAAGCAGCAGATGGACGCACGACAGATGGAAGTTCAAGAGTTGCAACAGAAACTTGATGTGGAGAGAGACGCCTGGTGCAACGAGAAATTCCAACTCAATAAGTGTTTAGAAGCATCAGAGAAATCATGGCAGGTACGTCTCTATTGACATTCTGTTCAACGCTCATCCCACAAGGAGAAGTTCAAACAGGGGAATCCATTATCCTGGTAGCTGCAGTGGAATCCATTTTCTGCCATCATTATTGAAAAAATTCGAACCCCATCATATCAATAATGGCGTTCTTCGGAAACACATAAGATGGAATTCAGGCAGCTGGTTTCCTTCGCGAAATATCCCATTTCCAAACACGCTTTCAATGATACATTCACTTTGCTGGCGGTGGCACATAGATTTATCAGTGCACTTCACACTTGATCCTATAGAATCAATATATCTGCCAATATCCATCCCAAAGACTACTTGCTTCACTGAATATGCAATTTTGCCATGCGAAAGACATCACATTGGTACCACTCAGAAACCCGTGTCGATCCTCGTGGCCTTGGTCATGGTGAGCGGCTTTTTCTCTGAATTCGATAGAAATACTATAAATTCCAGGTCAGTGTGCAAAAAAATGCTGATCCATTGTAATGGCAAATAGCCATACAACTACCACATTGCTCCCCTTTGCAGAATGGGAAGCGTCTGCTTATAGAGTTTCGATAGCATGTGCTCTCCCGCGGCGATTCTATGGCAACATTGTTCATAATTAATATTACAATTAATATTATTGTAATATCTCCGAAAAAATCATGCATTAGTGAACATGCGGGAGATACTGAAAAGCAAACGCATTGATACGAATGAATCATCTGTTCATCAAAATATAAAATTTTTAGTCTGTACGTTACACCCAATTTGCAACTTGCACTGCAGGAGCAAACCACAAGGATGATGGAAGAGATTTCGAAGCTAAGGCGCGATCTTGAAAATCAAGTGAAAAGAAGAGAATCTAGTGAAAATGATCTTATGGAAAGCAATGTTCGAGTCCAGGACTTGGTCGCTGAGAATGGATCCAGACAAGCCAAAATCGTAAATCTGGAAGAAGCGCTATCGTTCTCTCAGTCGGAGCTAAAAAGGTTGCTACAATTCAAGCCCTTGCGTCGTACTTACCTGGGCACTGGAGGCACCCTGTGATGACACACACTTTCAGTGTGTATTGCTAAACATCGAGTAAAATTGATGCAGGAAGAAAAAAAGATCTCTCCACGATCTGTAAGATTTTAATGGATCCAAATTGCGAGTACACAAAATATAGAGCAGATTAATACACAATTAGATAGCGGATCCCATCAGGACATTTTTGCCATATCCCTTGCTTCAAAGCATGGGTTTGGATATGAACACAACCTGAGGTCAAAATGGTGTGACTGCAGTGCTCACAGCTTGCTCGCATGTTTTAACATACTCCATGAAATTTCATATTGCTCCGACTGATCGGATCGATATATGACTCTCAAATCGACAGGATCTTTTGGAAAAACAGTCCCTTGATCTTCAAATTGGAATATGAGAAATGATATGAAAATTGGAGAACAATATTCTGGACTGGACTCGCTATCCCTGCGTCAAAACCTGCATTTCTGGAGCTGGAGATCATATGGGATCATTCTATTGACAATCTTCCTTGCAAAATGACAGGAAATGCGAAGAGCTATCGAACTTGGAGTTGAAAAATGCTACCTTTCAGGAATCTTTGCGTGATGGCACCAGCCAGGTTTGACAAAAATGTGTACAAAACTTTCCGTTGCATATTTTTGGCGCCCCCGCAGTAAATCGAGACGAATGCGGCGATTTCGAGCGATGCACGTATCTGTGTTTTTCCTTGTGCAAATCACTTGCATGTCTTGCGACTGTACAGGTAAAGGCGATGTCGCAAAAATATAGACGACACATAACGCCATTGATCGGTCTACTGCCCTGTCCATCAGATTGAAGATTTGGAGCAAAGGCTGAAGAACATGCAAACGAAAGTTGAATGCTTGGAGGCTTCCTGGAGTCGTGACAAATACCACTGGTACATTAAGGGATCGCGCCAAAAGCCGGAAGCATGTGGCACCGCGGTGACGTGATTCCAAATGCGGCGTTTGAGTTACTGCAAGTTTGCGGTATCAATTAGAAATTCCCTGTGGTTTCAGTTGTGTCGTATACGGAAAAAAACTGTGATTGACAGCAACAATAAAATGAGAACTCCGTGTAATGGGATGATCCACAAGCAAATCCAAGTAATATTTTTGGAATTAATTTTGGCAATTATGGTACGAATATCTTTGGAAACGCGCATGCCAATAGTTGCGGTTATGTTGGCCCATACCTTTCTTCTTCTCAAGACCACATCTTTTGTGCAGGGGGATGCAGCTGCGCGAATCTGAAAAAAAACATGACTGCCTCAGTCGGCAGCTTTCGGAATCCAGAACTGAGTGTGAGGAACACGTCCGCCAAGTAGATACGTTGAACTCCAGAATTGAGAGCCTGCAGGTGCTCAAATTCCGATTCATTCCGGGTGCATTTTACATCACTCCGCAGCGGTATTCAGTCATCGAATCAATGAATTATTCGTTGCCCTTATCCATACCCGGCTCTCACATCACCGTGCCCGGCACACATTGTTTTGTGCCTTCCGTTTAAAGTTCCTGTGCAAGGAAAAAGAGGCAGGTGCAGCCATAGTTTAACCGGAGAAAATGTATGCATCAACCCGCGAAACGATTCACCGCTGGTGTGCGGCAAACTTTGCATCGAGGTGTACGTCAGCAAAAGAACTGATCAGCCTTACATTTCCATCATTGCAAAGAGGCGCCCTCTGGCACTGCTTTGGCGGTGTGGAAATGGCGCATGGATTCCTCCTTCGATTCGCGCGTGTCATGTACTATAAAACTGACAACCTCATGTCACGGTTGTAACTGCATTAGTTATGTTATTTCAGGTCACCAGTTTCAACTTTCCCATCAATCGGTGGAAATGCGAAGCCTGATGGAGCGCTCGGACGATTGTGTGGACAAAGTATGGGTAATTTCGTATCATTGTGTGATCATAGGCGGAGGTAGAGAGCACCAACGACGCTTGGAAAAGAGATGTGGATAGCGGATCCAGAAATCTTGAGGAATCAAAGGAACAGGCAAAAAAGTAGGGCAGCCAAATGCGGGTGCACGCACGGTGCAATGCATGCCATGCTTTTGACGCGTTTGATCACTGCATTCAACTGCATCATGGTAGAAATTGCCCAAATATTTGGTATTTTAGTTAACGCAAGAGAACTCGGACATTCAATTCTTGCTCTACTCAGCCAATACATACACACCTCCTGTACATGGACACCATTTGTCCTTGCATTTAAGTCCTCGCGATACAGAAAATTCTTTCTTGGTTTCATGTGCCTAAGGTTTGGAAACTGTTGCAAAAGTACTGGGAAGTACTTGCCCATCTGCCGTGAACACCGCCCACTGGGCGGCACCTGCACGTCCAAACATCGGCATTGCGCCCCCAGTTATGAGGCGCATAGTTGGTGCTTGCGCGGGGCCATGTATCTTCCAGGCGTTCTTTATTGACAATCTAGTTGCGGAAATACATAAAGAGGCTCACAACACAGAAATACTGGCAACGCCATGATAAACCCCCGCCTGCGGAGCGAAATGCAGAATAAAAAACACAGGATAACCAGGAATGCGCAGTGCGCATTACGCACGTTCGTCAGGTTAATGATCATGCGATATGTTGTGCCGTTGGTACTGCAGTGCAGCGACTGCCACTCGCAGCGTTTCCTTGAAGCTGCGAAAGGGGAAGGCAGCAGCTTTGTCCGAATAAGATATTTCATTCATTGATAGTCGGTGCCTCCACAGGGCCATTTCAGATATGAACAGAGGTGTGCGTCTGGCTCAAGAAGAGATTATCAGTCTGAAGCAAGAATTGGAGGAGTCTCGTCGGCTTGGTAAATTAGAAACGTCGAAGCAAATCCAGGCAATTACGATCACGATGGAAGAAAAGTTGAATGAACAGAAGAGATTGCAGCTCTTACGCGAGGAGCAGTTGGCCACAGAGCATGCTCAAACAGTGGATATGATGCGGCGAGACACTGAAAGTACCATCAGCTCTATTGAAATGGTAAATTTTTCGATGTTAAATCACAGAAGAGCGCGCTTTTGTCAGCACACATTTTGAATCAGATTTTAGAGCTCACGCCTCTGCGGCAACTCCCCAGGAGAATGCTACCTTATCCGCGTTAATGCTGTCTTGTTGCACGCGCATGCTTGCTATGTAGGGCTGCCAATTATTACCCAGGTCGCTTCTTTCGCATCGTTCTTCTATGAATTTGCTGTTACGACATTTTGTTTTCTGATCGCAGAAACTTAACGAAGAGAACCAGAGAATGTTAAGCCTAAGAGAGGCAGATCACGCTGAGCAAAGGCGGTTATTGTTGCAAGCGCACGACTCAGAGAAATTGAAGTGGGCTGAAGAGCTGAGAGAGAAAACGATGGCTGCAGAAGAATACAAGTTCAAAATGGAACAATGCCTCAGAAATCTGGAACTCCAGGTAAGAGCTCGAAATTCGAGATGCTTCAATGCGTTGAAAGACTGTTTTGGATGAATGTTCAACATACATTGTCCGCATCAGAAAGCCTCTCCATTGCAAGCAATCCGGCTATTTGCATGATTCATGGGTACCCTATAGTATTGACTACACAAAACTCTCTTTCCAGCGGTGCCGCCAAAGCTGCCTTCTGTCCTCTTGGGTGATGTTTTGGAAGATTCCAAGGGTCTATTCTAAAAATTGCAGCACATTTGTATTGAAATCGCATTGCATTAGCCTAGTTCAGCAAACATTTGCATCTTTACTTATTACTAAAAAAAACCCTGCACGAGTGTGTTTGCGTAGTGTGTTCAAAGCACCCATGCGCCATCTGGATGGCAGTTTTGGGATCCTTCAGTTTTCGAAAGTGCTGACCAATTTAACCACGGATTGATCATGTTGTGGGCAGGTGGACAGGAAAGAAAGTTTAATCCGGGAACTCAGCAAGTCTGAATCTGATGCACGAAATGCGGTAGTGCAGCTTCAAAAGGACAAGGGCGATTTGACCGTAGGTTCACCCCTTCTCAGCGATGTGCATAGAGCAACGAGCAAGAAATCGTTGCTGCACGTTGCATAATGCACCATAATGAATATAACATCATTTATACTAATTCGAAACACCTGTAGTGTACCTAGTTAGATACTAATATTGAACGTGTTAGTAATACGGGTCACTCTCAGACATGCCCATAAAGTATCAGAAAGGTTCTTTAGTTATGAACCAACAGAGTTCACGCGCTTTGGCTTTACAAAAGAATACGCGACTCCTAATAAGCCGTGTGTTTCAGAGCCGATTGGAAGAAAATGCCAAAGGAGCCGCTGAGATGAATGAATCTCTCTCTAAAAAAATCGGGCAACTAGAAATTCTCCACAAACAAGAGATTAAGAATAGAGAAGGTATGAGACCCTGGCGTATATTGTATTCCGATTAGCGACTTTCAAACGAAATTGGGATTGCTTGAAGCACGTCTAGGTGGGGCGCGCAGATGCTCCTCATGAGACTTCCATGGAGTTGCAGTATTTTGTTGCATTTTCGCCTCATAAACTATTTTCCAACTACAATTTTTTACCCGTATATTTTGAATTCAGTTTATTCTTGGGATTTCAATTAGCATAATTTTGAACACTTCGGCTGTGAATTGAACTGACCCAGGAATTAATTACCGATTTGCAGATAGAGAATACGAACTCAAGGGGAAGATTCAAATGCTGGATAAGGAAAATCGGGAACAGAAAATCGCGTCGGAGTTGAGACTTCAAAATATGGACAAATCCTTGAAGCAGGACCATAGAAATCTATTAGAATGTTTGGCAGAGAAGGAATCGCAAAGGATACAGGTGTGCATGCACATTTAATGCAAGTATTGTTGAAGGCTGCCACATACATGCTTGTTCATGGCGTACCACGATTTGCCATACTATTGACCATGCGATGTATAAACCGCTGTACATGACAGATATTAAAAAGGTAAAAATCGTTTGAAATTTGCTTAGAACGACTGCTAATTGTCAGTAATAGGCTATCAAGATCAGAAGCTGTTACGGCCAGCATTGGTTAAGACATGATGCAAATACGGGCTGGCGCAAGCCTGGTATTGCACTGAATGACCTTTGACAATTGTTGACGGAGGTTCAGAGCGTACCGAAGCATCGCTTTATCGTAATTAATGTCCTGAAGCACCGAGATAGTTGACATCACCAAGGTAATCCTGATTAAAATTGGGATCCTTGAACACACCGGTTAAGATACGGGTTGAGACGTGGATTACATCAGGAGCCCCGCCATGAAAGTGCACCACCACACAAACGGCAGTTAGCGAAGCTGACTGTCCATGAGACGGCAGAGGACCAATGTTACATTTGAAAGTGCAGAAATCATCCAGCCTCAAAAGCTATCCATTTAAATCTTTTGAAGTCGTCAGAAACGGATCATCGCAGCATGGTTTTTTTTTGGGTGAATTTTCTGCCATTCGAACTAGAAAAAATGCTTCCCTAGGAAGCAAACTAATTCATATCTGCGATTATCCATTTGCTCGAAACCGCCGTGGATGGTGCATCTAGAACCTGCGGCATCTCATTAATTACATCATGCATGTGTGTTGGCACGCACGAACAGAACCCGAAAATTGAAGCTCATTTAAAATTTAGTCTTATATACGGGCGCGAAATTTCAAGTCACTCGAACCAACGCAACCTGCCGAGGCGCTGTGCCACACTGTAACGTTCATCGCAGAAGTTTAAGGCGCCATTGTAATGATTTCATTATGCACCAAACACCATTGGATATTTTGACCTGAAGGGCTCACCAAATTACTTTCTATATGCAACACACCCCAAACTTCTCGACGGCTATGGCGGTTTGGGTTGCGTGAACTACAAAAATCTCTCGGTAATAGACATACTTTGTGTACTGACATCCACAGACCCATAACAGACATTTTCCGCAATTTTCCGTATTCAACTTGTGTCTGGCCATGGTGTCCTCCCAGTGCGTTTTGTCATTTATGACAGCAGTATGTCGTTTGAGTTTTCCTGGCTGAAGTGTTTCAAGCCGATGGGCCCCAAAACGTTGCCATACACTTGGATCTAACACAGGACCGAATCGTAGGATCTCAAATGCCTGCGTGAAAGCATGAGTGATGCAGCAGAAAGGGATATGAAGTCGCTGAGAGAATCAATGGAAGAGGAGAAGGCAAATGACAAGGAAAAAGAAGCAGCTAGATGGGCCGAAGAAAAATTTGAACAATCAAAGCAATTTAAAAAACAGAAAGAATTGCTTCTAAAGGAACACGAGAAGGAATTGGTCAATTTGAAGCAAGGGTTTGCTTTTGAGAAGCAAACTATATTGGAAAGTACAAGGTGCGCACCGGTGGCGCAAATACATTCACAAGACGGGGATCTGATGATGCTTACTACCAGGCTTGTCACTTATGTTTACGTTTACGTTTTTGCAAGTAAAAAAGTAAATTTGCAAAAGAGGCTAGTGTTACGGCTATACCGATATAAAAATCGCGATCAACGATCAGTCCTCCACCTACTCGAGCACCCGCAACACAGCATCGATTTCGCACTAGGTAAGGGCCACGACGGCGTGGAGCAACAGTTGGCTTTCTTCCCACTACAACTTGTCAGGCTAATGTTCCTCGGACACCCGGCTGTATGTACTATCGTTATGTGCAAACGCTGTATTTACGTTGCATATACGTATTTTTTGCATAAAAACATAAAAACTATTTTTGCGCGTAAAAACGCAAATACGATCTGTGTTTACGGCATAAATAACAAGCCTCATTACTATATTACAATCCTCATATTTTATCTGCAACACACTTGAGGCGGGATTCTGCAATGCATTGCTGCATTTATGAGCGATGAGGAAAAGCACCAACAAAAATGAGTGTATTGTGATGCATGTTTTGACCGAAGTGGATTACCGGTGACTTTCTGAGAAAAACATCATCAATCCTGAGCTGTGCTTTCACGTTCGCAATTACAAAGATTGGTTCCAGGTCTCCTTGATCTAAGATGCCAACGACAATGCCTATCGTTCTGTCTTGGCAACGCATCTGAGTTTAAAAAGTGGATGTAATTCTTGGGTTTATGGTGCATGGACAAGCAACGTATTTTGACAAAATCTTGAACAATTCCATAGTAAAAATGGTGAAGTGAAATTGCTAGAGATTCCAGGACCTGGCTTGATGAATTTGAGCTACAAGGATGTCGAGGATAAAGGGCAATCTCAAGGATCTCAAGGATGTTTCATACAGGGTACCCTTTTCATGATATATATGGATCTCCATCCGTATACATATGTCAATGGTTGCGCCAATGCTTCAGGGAGAAAATGGAAACCGCCCTGCACAAATCTTCACAAGAACACCAGAGAGAGATAGACAGCGTCAGAAGCGATTTGACTGACGTGCAGAGGGAGCTTCGACAACAGGAAGCCGCAAAGCAAAAGATAGAAGAAAATGCAGCGAACAAAGAAAGATCCATGAGCATGAAATTCTCTCACGACCTTGAGCTGCAAAAGTCCCAGAGTGATGAAAAATTGCGAAGACTGCAGAAGTCAACCGCGGAAGCGCTCGACAGGAGAAACGAAGAGTGGCAGCGTGAGCGAGGGTCACTGCAGAAAACCATCTCACGTCTTGAGAATGAAGGGAAGGAAATGAAACTGCGCTATGAAGATATCGCAAAAGAAAAGGAAAAATTGGATGAAATTCTCCATGGCACCAAAGAAGCTTTGGCACAAAAGTCTCGAGAAATGTCAGAGAAAATTTTCGAAATGAAACAGGTTGGATCTGTCCCCTGTTCCAACTTACGGACTTGATGCAGAACTGTTTGTACTGCTACCTCTTGAAGCTGCTCGGGCAAAATCTTGCAACGAAGAGAGACATGCCGCGATAAGCATGCAGAGCAATGGTTGCCAGATAATCCTTAGCAGTCCCACCGATTTTTGCAAGGTGTCTTTGCAGATCCTGAAAAGGTCTTGTACACAAATCGCATTCCAGTTGTAGCAGCTGAATAGACTTCACATGGCATGCGCTTGGAGCATCCGTTATTTCTCATGACATGCCTGCTTCCGCATTCAAATTTTTACATAATGCACAGTGAATGGGATAAGGACGCGCATTTCTGTTCCCAAATTGAATGTTTTCGAGCTCGAGATATTGAATCATACACTTCTCACGTTTACAATGATTTCTTGCATTTGCCACCACAGAGGATCACTTGACGAAATTTCGAGCTGCAGATGCTCGTTGACAAATGTTGTCAATGATCACCACCCATCGCCTTGCAGGACCGTGACGACGAAGTTTCGCACCTGGCTTCCATGCACGCCAGCGAGCGGGCATCCCTATTGCAGCAACACGATGACGAAATCCGATCCTTGGAAAACAAGCATAGAGAAATCTTGGGCATGGAGGATCGCAGATTCAACGAGCTGGCTGACAGGCACGCAAACCTGAGGAAGCGATTTGATGGCAGAGAGTCCCGGAAGGAGGACCTGGAAAGAATCAGAATGCTGGAGAGCAACCTCGGGGCGGCAGAGGGGCAGCTGGCTGGCGCAAAAGAGAAGTTACAGGAATTGCACCGCGAGATGCTTCTCAGGGAAGACAGCTACAACAAACACTTCAAGAACGGAGGGGTGGCCCAGCGGGTATTGGACGTGGACTCCGCACTTCAGGCATCGCAAGGAGTGGTGGACTGGATGATGTCGTCAAGGAAGCGTCCTTTGGGGGGATCCAAATAGATGGACGACCAGGAAGGATGACAAGTCGCGTTGGGGCAAGCCACTCGCGTTGGTCGTTCGCAGGGTCAACAAGCATATCTGTTTCCCCCTTTCTCCACGGCATACATACCCACACAAGTCTGCATTGTTGTTCGATCGCGGGATTTTTGCTTTTGCGGTGAGGAAAACGATGCGTGCGTCAAAAAAAACTCTTGCGGTGCTACATTAAAGTACCTAGAGTACCGCATTTCAACCAGCGCATCCTTTCTGCAGAAAGGTCGCCTGGACACAATACGCAGCAGAAAACTCGGGGTAAGTTGCGGGATGGAACTTCTGGTGAGTCGCGTGAGCCGCGATTTACATTCCACTGGGCCTGGCAGCTGTGACCTGGGTCGTATCGTGCTGCAGTTGAGCAAGTGGCAATGCGGATATCGCAGCTGCAACTTCGCAATATGCAATCACACAAACAGGGAAATCGAGTAGTAAGGTGGATGGGGTTTGGCAATCGTGCATATAGTGCTTCGGTCAATTTCGTGATGCGGACGCAGGTGGTTGTGGTGTGGATTGAGTGACACTCACCTCTCCAGATGGTGCATGAGCTGCGCCTGGAATTAAAATCTTTTCGGAAACACTGGCAGTTGTAAAGAGTTCGTATTCTCCACCTTGGTTGCCAACCTGGCAAGGGCTGCAGTAGCAATTCTCAACATAGCATGCACACGCTATAGAATGCAGGTGGTTGGGTTGTTCCATGTTCGCCAGGTTAGTGGATGAAAATGAGCGCAGTGCCGCACTGCTGCTGTGAGCGTCCATGTGTTGTTTTGTTCCCCCGGACCGGGGGGATGATGCCAAGTGGATGGCATCTTCTCGAAAGCCAATTGAGTGGCAAGAAGTACAAATATCAAATGATAGTATGCATGCAATTAATTGCAATTGTGGCGAATTGGGCCACAGGGTTTTGAGTGGTTGGTTGTAATGGGGTGTGGGGTGTGGGGTACTGGGGGAGGGCATTTCTGGTCCAACAAGCCACCTTTCATGGTATGCATACTGCATCACCCTGTGCTCGACGAGCTCAGTTCAAACACCACAATCCTCACATGTTACGAGTCAGACTTTAAAAACAAAGCATGGTTCCTGGCTTCTAGGCTATCACCATGAGATTGGTATGCGCCCTGCGAAATTTCCCTTCTATGCCCGCGCGAATTCCGCAATGGCTACGCAATCTCTGCCGCAATCAGGAATGCCAAGCCCATAGGGCGCTGTGCAACGAGAAACGCTCCCAATCTTCTCCAGATTGCAATATTCAAACACGGTTTTCCGAAAATTCTAGCTTCCATCGCTTCCCGACCAAGCCTTTTCCAAAGCCTCCAGGCCCATCACCGCAGGTACTACAGTGTTAACTATTGAAGACATTATTTGCGCCTTTTCGTGACGGTGTTGTACTTAAAACTGTAGCACCACGAACCGCTCTGCAGTGCGCTTCCATCACTGCGGCAACACGAAGCTGGCGGAAGCCTCATGCGTTCCGCAGCTGTTCCGTAGTGGTTCTGTAGCTGACACTCATCATACCGAATGTGCTACCTGTGGAACATTACGCAATCAGCGCGCCGTCGAATGAAAGCGTGCAGGAGCACAATGTACAGTACCCAACGCCCTCTTGCATGATGCAGTAGGGGGTGATGGAGGCATGACCTTGGGGGCATGTCACTGTGCGCAAGGCACCGTTGCCAGCCAAGACGTGGACACGGAAGTGACATTGACACGGCAGTGTGTGCTACTGCAGCACTGAAAGCATGACCAAAGAGTCCCATTTCTGCATATGACATTGGATATGGGGGACCCCATATCCTGGATATCGAATATGACGCGGGCGCCGATATCCTGAGATATGGCCATGTCTTCGATATTTATATCTAAAATATGCAAATTCTTTCCAACTACACTCGCCAGGTATCTTGTTCAATCAACATGATGGAGCTTTGTCCAAAGGCCCAAAGAGCACGGTGCGCAATGCCCACTGGTCATCCCTTCAATATGGACCACTTGAATTGTTGTCGAAGCCTGCCAAGTAGTGCGAGCCCCTGGGCAACTCGACATTCAGAAATCCGATTTCTGGTGGTCTATGGCCACACAATCAACGGCGTTGCTTCTTTCTCCCTGGTTACGCAGTTCAAAGAAAAAGGGGCAGGCACATTTTGACTCAACATGCCGGCCGATGTGACCTCCACCGGCGGCGATCATCGATGACGTGCGGTCCATTCACTCTTCCCGGTTTCTTGAACAAACTGCCAAAATGCCAGGCGCGGGGGTGAGCGACCGTTCAGGCGCATTCTTGCCTGTCACCAAAGGCCGCGTGTGCCCCATCACCAAACGTCTGACCGGCGGAGAAGAGGGCGCTAGCGGGAGTACGATTCCCCTCATGAGCTCCGAAACAACGCCCCCCGTATCCTGAGTCTCCTCGTCCTGCGTCCACCGGACAGGTAACCGCCCTGGACTCTTTCCCCTCCGCCTCCGCTTCTGCCTGTGAACTACAGCAGCGCAGGAAATAGATGGCCCCCGTGATAACGATGATGACCAACAGGCCCACCGCGAGCCACCTCATCGCTGTGGCCGGCTGCCCGCCGTTCATGAGGAAGACGGCGGCAGCAAAGGCTCCGGTAAGAAGCGCGATGACCCAGGACGCAATGACCAGCGCCAAGGAATCGGCCATGAGCCGCGATCGCCCCTGGTGGAAGCTGCCAATGCCCTTCTGATCGTCGCCGGCGGGCTTGCCCATTATCGCGTGGGCCGATGCGCCCTCGATGGCCTCCGCTGTCGGCGAATACAAGGTTGCAGCAAAGGCTTGCTCGCGCAGAGAATGCCACATGCTCGACACTGCGCAGCGCTCAGCACTCCACAACGCTCGACCCTCAAGTGTCAGGAGGTGAGGATGAAATTGGCTCACCGGCTGCCTTACGGGGGTATCGAGACTGAGGCGTGTGATGTTGACCTTATGCGCAAAGCACAGCGTGAGTGATGTGGGCTTGGGCCCGTCGTCACGCGATGGTCGGACCGACACCTGTCACGATAATGTGATGTAGTTCGCAGCTTTCTGATTTCGCAGAGCAATGACGGAGGGCAGCCGAAACCACGCGGCCCGTGTATCCACATGCAGCGAGGGCCACCACGGCGGGCACCAACGGAGAGGCGTGGGGGCGAAATGGACGGGGAGGAAGGCCACGCGTGATTGCCTGCGCGTTCCCGTTCCTACGCGCAACACACAATGATCATGAGCAGGCCGAGCCTGGCCAACGAAATGTCCGTCGGCAGTCCTGTCGAGAGGCCTGCCACCGAGCTCAGTGCAAACCTGGGCACCTGACGCCCGATGTTGGGGCGTCTGGCGCATACATCCAACACCGGAGTGCGGGGTTCGGGCGTTGCGACCCGCAACTTGCGAAAGCTGGTAGCCCGCAGTATAGCTACCTCGGAATACATGACGCGTGGAGCTGGCCAGGCCGACACTGCCTTCTTGCAGGTTGCTATCGTGCCCGTGCCCTTGCCCTCGCTGGCCATGAGCAGGTGAAATGATTCTTGATGCACATGCAAACGTCCACAGTTGACGCAGTCGATCCCGGGCAACTCGGCCCGCCGTTAAAAGTTCAAACACGACAACATCCCCGAAAGCTGCAGCTCGGTGCCATCTTCACAGCCAGAACCAATCGACAGCCTCAGCTCATCGCCAGGTAAGGACACTGCCGCAGGTGCTGGCGTTGCAACCGCCGCTGGACGCGGGCATGCTGCAGTCCACTTCCTATCCAAAAGGCGTCGCGTCGGGGCTATTCTGTCGGAGCACCGCACTCTGAGCATCGCTGCTTACTAATGCAGCGGTTCGGTTTCGTCTCGGATACTGCAACAGGCCCGGCGGCGTGATGCCTCCGACTTTGGCACCCGCAATCGCTGAATGGGAGTTTCTGCAGCATTCGCCAACAGCAAAACAACTGAATGGAAAGGTGCGAAGCGCGCATGAGTGCTGTGAGTACCCAGGACATGCGCTGGCAATATCTTGCTCGCCATCCAGCGTCGCGGTACACCGTCTTCACATGTGTGTCGACATTACGCCGACGGCATAAGCCTATTGGGAGGTAGCCTCACTTAGCGTTGCGATCATTTTGAATTGTGATTGCGTTGGTATTCCAAATGATTCAAATGCATTGTCAACGGGCAGAGCTAAACACAGCTTGAGAGCTCCAGAGTTCTGACTTTTCCGATCTGAAAGGCTCGAGCCATTGTTTCAACTTCTGTTGACTGATGAAAATTAGACCATTTTATACGATTTACAATCGTGTGAAATCGTGTTGAAATTGTGCAACTCGGGTAGTTTGGAGCACGGTTTTACACGATTGCTAAAATAATGTAGTTTTCAGCCCTTTGCAGTACACGAAAGTGGCCCACTTTACCACTGTGGACAACACGACAAAGAACACGGGTTTACACGATTTCAACCGTGTACCAGCGGCAGCCGTGTACTATCTGATCAGCACACGATTGGTACACGAGTTTTACACGCATAACACTGTACGCGATTCTCAGGACCATGTAGTTTGGCTGGTTTTTCACTGGTGATTGGAGCCGAATCCGATTGTGTTGGTACGTTTCTTTGACGTGCATCGGCCACTAACTCTTGGTTCAATTAAAATAGCGATTACCCGTGAAACGCGTGTCATACCTCTTCGCTGTGCTGTTGTTGCAGGCCGCCGAGAGAGTTGCTTACTGCAGAGAGTGCCGCCAAACAACACCATACACAATCCTCCAATGCGTGGACACATCCCGCAGGTGCAAGCAGATGTGGCAGATCAGGCCTTTGGGAAATCATTGCAATGCGGCCTTGCCATTTCCGGCCTGTACTGTATCACTGGTAGACTTGGGAAATATAAGGAACTTTGAACTCGCTGCTGGCGCCATAATGGAAGGTAGCATATTGCGCAGACCATGGGAACGACTGTTTGGACGAAAGCAGCAGCGTGCATCCTTTGGATGCAGGTGACGAAAAGTGTCAAAGCACAACCCTTGCACCAGCAAGGTGAAGTCGTTCGTGAATCCGCGCACAGAATGCAAAAGAAAGCGATACCCTGCTTTCGCCAACGTCCAGAAGTTAACCCATTAGCAAGATTTCACACTTGCAAGGCGTTCCGCGCAGCCGTGCTCGCTCGTAAGGGTCTTAAGAAGAGGCAGGCAGAGCGCAATCCAAGCCCCAAAATGATGGTGGGACCACAGATATGGGCTACACAAAGATCAGACACGCGAAAGACTGACTGGTGGCTGCACGCTGCAGCGAGAAGAAGCGCGTTCCCCCGGACTGTAAATGAATAATGTATTTTTGTCTTTGCTCATATTCGCTTGTCTGGCTGCAAGGGCGGCCTGCTCGGACCTTCGGCCATGCAAGCAAATACACCTTCCATCCAAGATTTATTGTCGTCTATGATTCTGGGCATTACTTCTTCATCGTGCCTACAACAATTTTCATTAAAATTCAACCAAAGTTGTGCTTGTGAATCCAGAGCATACTATTGAAATTTCAGGTCAATCCAATAAGTATTGAAGATTTGGAAGTACTTTTTAATAAGAGTCCTCTGGCCAGAAAACGGTCGGTTTCTGACGTCGTGCCAGAATATGGCCGTTTCCGCTGTTTTGAGGAGCAAGCCTTCACGGCGGTGGCACAAAGCCGCCAATGCAAGAATATCCACGCTGTTCAGATTGGAGGTCGCCATGGTGCTTTCAAAGAGGTACCTCTTCGAAATGTGTTTTCCATCGCCGTACCAGTACGGCGATGGAAAACACATTTCGAAAGCATAAGATCGTCAAACATGCTGCGATTTGTGCAACAAGCTCGATCCGGCAAATCGGAGCAATGTTCTGGGCCAAAAAATCTGGATCAAGACTTTTGGGCTTCCATCGCTGCCATTAGGGCAAGTGCGGTAGGCCTCCCAATCAACTCGACAAGGTTCAACACAAGGTTACGGCCATCACCCCAAACAATCGCGGACAAGTAGCGAATTGGCCACTATGCCGGTAATTGCAAATTGACCTTGTTTTACTGGCGGTTGAAAGGATCGGGGGCTAGGAGAATGGCTACAAGGGCAAAGTCGTGTCTCTTGAAGTAATCAAGACTCACTAGGCTGTGATGAATTGTGTACCGTGTGCCAGAATTGGTAGCTAGGGGCTATATGTGTTTTCTGGGTTCAGCTGCGCACAAAAGTTTCGATTTAGACATCGATCGAGGCGGAATATCCAAGCAAACCTACAATACAACCTTGAAGAGCTAGCCCACACTGACACCAGCCTTCAAAGTCTTGGATCTTGGTCTTTTCCACTCAGAGAAGGTTCGCCATCGGAGATTGAGGACATCGCGGACTTCCAACATCGACATTGCCGTGACAGTGGTCACCTTCGAGAAGAATCCAGGCACAGTCGAGTGGGTTCGGCAAGAGCTGCGCCACGTGTTGGATGCCCCCTTCCACAACGGCAGTGGCAACGACTGGCGATTGCTATTTGCAAGCAAGGGAACGGCCCAGAATTTAGGGGGTCTCTGGGAAAGCGGACTCTGAACGAGCTTTTTCTGGACCAACCCAGGGTAGTATTCGGAGGTTGCTCACAGGGCTGTTGTCTGGTTTGTTTTTCTTGAAAATTGGAACTAAGGATTTTAGACCCAATCTTTCCGATTCTGGCCTCTTTTGCAGTTTGCACGCCATTTTCACTGCGAAATTTCTCTTTCAAATAGACGACCATTAATCTTGGACAGAGGAAATATGAGCAAAGACAAAGGAAGCAAAGAGTTGAATGAAAGGGACTGTTTAGAATCATTGGCCCTAGAATCAATGCATGTTCTCCGAGTTCCGGTGCCCGCAAGTGTACAGAAGAAAGACATGTCAAACACAAGGAAACTGAGAGAGGTTTCAGAGCCTGAGGTGCGTATCCGACGCAGTCTCCTTATCCTGGAGTTGTTGTGCTGGTGGAGGGGCTGCCGCTCAATTCACTCTGAGAAAGCTGACAGCACCTCGACTAAAATTGTTCAGTTGAATGAGATAGGGCAGGAAAGCAGCTGCTGGATCCGCCCATCATCCACTGCGCAGATGCCACACACCATTTGACATAATCTGGAACAGACTGCACAACATTTGTGTGCTCAATTGCCAGCAGTCGGGTCCGATTCGGGAGGGTGAGCGAAACCTGGGCGGGCAGCTTCGTTTGATGCGGGTTGATTGACTTGATATCCGATCTGCGTATCTTCGATTCGCCACGTCTGCGCCAGGTGGCCCGCCAGCACATCCGCCTTGGCCCCGTCAGGGGGCGCCCCCGCTGCAGAAGCGCACGCTAGGTTTCTTGCTCGGCCCGCAGGAGGGCTCGTTCGCGCGCTCGCGGCTCGGTTCGAATTTTGGGGGATGGTGGGCTGGCGGCTGGGGTCAGGCGGGGACCGGTTTCGGGGCGGCCGCGCCGGGGACGCGTCGCAGGCCGCCGATTTGTCGGACATGTGCCGGGCGGAAATTACTGCAACGGATGTGCGGGTCACGCGCGGCAGGCACGGCGTGTCGCGGGTGGGTGACCGCCACTCCGGTATTGCAGCTCCGGCACTGTCGCTCCGAAACCATCTCCGGCGATGATCCGCGAACCCCGTTGGCGCCCAGTTCCCCCCGGTGGCGACGCTCGGATTTCAGCGCACCGGCGGAGTTTTCTGTCTGGCCGGTGTCGAATCGCCATCGGGCTGGGATGCGCAGGTTGGCGTGGTCTGGGCGGTAGGGAGCGTGGCGCGTGGGCCGGGCGAGGGAAGCGATGGCTTGCTGGGGTCCAGGCCGCTGAGGTGTCCCTTGCTGCCCCCAGGCCGCCGTGCTGTTCAAGGGGAACGTCTCCAACTGGGAAGAGGTTTGCGACCTGTATGGGCTTGTGCCCACGGCGGACCCCGCGGCCATGCTTCGTCAACTGTACGCTCAGGTACAGCGACCGGCACACCTCTCGATGCGCCTCCCTGCTCTCCCCCTGCCCCCCTCTCCGTTGGGTTTGTCGTGCTGACACCCCGCGTCGCCTCTGACGCTCAGGGCTTCTCCGATGTCTACGGCGACTCGAGCGATCAGCCGGCGACGTGCTTTGCGGCCATGCAGGTCAGTGGGCGGCCCTGATCTCGCCGTTGGCCGGGAAGCGTCTCGCGGCGGCTCTCGCGCAACGACGCCTTACGCGCATGTGGCCCCCGTTGCGTGGGTCTGCCGGCTGCGGGTGCCGGTGAGCGCGCCGCTGGCGCTGGTGCTTCCCCGGGCTGGTGGCCTCCGCCGCTGAAGCTGTTCGTGTCCTCCTGGCCAGGGTGACTTCAGCTTCGTGTTGTACGAAGAAGGGTACGTGCTGGCTGCGCGGTCCCACGGCGGCAGCCAGTGTCCGTTCTCCTGGGGCATGCTGAGGCTGGGCCAGGCGGGCGACGCACTGGTGTTGTCATCCGAACCCCACGAGGGCCTGGTCGACTTTTCACCGGGTTGCTATTTCGAGGTGGGCGCGGGGTCGGACTTGCTCGTCCTCCCTCCCAGTTGCTCCTGTTCCAATACCACACCATGTGCGACCGCTGGGCACGAGGTGGTGTGCGGGCAGCATCAGCATGCAAACAGAATGGTGGAAAATCGTACACGCGGGCGCGAGGGTCCTAAACGTGCCACGGCGGAATGGAGTAGTAATGTGCCAACGGCAAAAGAAACGCGAATATTCGAATCGGCACTGGGATTTCGTGCCGGCCTGTTTATCTTCGATCGTTGCCTCGAGCTTAACTTTACATAGTTTGTGAAGTCATCAGCCTCTGCTGGGTATGTGCCAGCAGGCAGAAAGGAGTAGAACCACCTTGGACTTTATTCATGCTGGTGGCTCACAGAGTTTTGTTCACAAGCCATCCGATGTGTACCATTTCTTGGTCAGCTCGGGTTAGTGTCCCACTCACCTGGCCAGGTCGCGCCCTTGTCTGTAATGTTGCAGCGACGGGTGATATTTGAATGCCAGCTGCCAGTTGGGGCTGATACAGACAGCATGTCCTGCAGACTTCTGCAGGAGATGGCGTTTGGGACTGTAAGATTGTTAACTACATGCGATCGCCCCTGGAAGCAAGGAGTGCTGACCGGAGTTTGGTGGTGGAAATGCGTAGTCGGTTGTGTGGTAGGTGCAAGAGGAAACCACCAACTTGGACACTGTGCTTTTTCACGATAGCTGCACTTGCTTGTGTCTTGCATACTATTCGGCAACATTCAAGCCCTCAGATTTTGCTCCTGCAGAAGGGGTTGATGCTGCACCATCGCGACTGTGTCTTGCTGTTTGACATTTCAAAATGTTCTTAATTAAATCGATAGTTCAACTTTAAAGCAACCTTTGCACCACATCTCAGGTGAAAGACACCGATCGGCGCACCATAGTAGTGTGTTTTCTTCAGTGAATATCAACGCATCACTGTGGATGCAGTGTTAGTTTTAGACAATGTGCAAGAATTCATGACAACTGCCCCAGACCAGCGATTCCACCGGAGACATTCTCAATAGTTATGAACCCACTAGTCAATCATGGGGCACTGGACATAACACTCCGATGCCAGCAAGAAGGGACAAGACTGCTGAGGGGCCAGAAACCAGTATTCACAGAAAGTTGCGTCCTCAAGTAGGTTTTGGTTCGAACTTCCACAGTTTCTTCTCTCTAAATGTATGGGATGCTTCCAAGGCTCAAGATTATCCAGCTCCACCTGCAGCTGTGGTGACAGTCAGTTTGCAGTTTATGCCTGTTGGTGACCCAAACAGGTGGCTGTCGCATGGATTCTTTGCTAAAGGCACACAGCCTAGAAGTGCCCAAAGCAGTCCACTTTAATTGGTTTTGCTGAACTGGTCATCTTCAGTGTACTTGTGCACTGGTGGAAAATATGAACACATGCAATGAGAATGCTGCCGTTTTTGTGCAGAGTCAGTATGTTGTATAGATAGGTATCCAGCACATGGTGGTGACGGACTCATCTTCTGTGCCTGTGCCAGGTGTGGTGCTCAGAACACAAAACAGAACTGAGGTGCTGCCCATCACAAGGCTATGACTGGGAATTGAAGGGCAGGGATGATCCTGTACCATTTTGAGAGTGTAAAATAGGATAGAAACATAATTTTGTACCTGCCCAACGGCCACACAGTACAATTGTTTGCAAGAGACAAAGACTTTGGATTTGCAGTGGAGGGTTGCTGAAATTTGCTGCGTGTAGAAATTCATGCCTGCTGTGTGTAGAAATGCACTCCAGAAGTGGTGGCGCAGGCTGGCTGCAGAATATGCGAGAACACAGATCTGGGTTGGGACCTCACAGTTGCAGACATCGGTGTGAACGTCGGCTGTGGCATCGGATGTGGGAAGGCACACACAGTGGTGGAAATTGTGCTATCAGCCTTGAGGACACAGGAGATTGCATGCGAAGGGGCAATGCCCCTATGCTAGTTCGAGCATGGACTTTGTTGCTGTGCAGGCCAGGGCTTGCACAGTACTGACATGACATTGTGGGCACTGTTTAGGAGGCCCAGCGGAGTGGTGGTGTGTCAATCATTTTTGTGTACCCAAGTTTTTGGGCATCAGCGCAAGGCAGTTAACACTATCGGGGCGTGTGTTGCAGGGAAGGTATTGCTGCAGGTTTTTTCTTGCATGGGGTTAGCTGTAGCATATAGTTAAACGACCAGAGGGCAAGCAGAACGTATGCTTTGTGGGGGACGCAGGGTAGAGGGCTGAGAAACGGTTCCAACCGTGTAACGATTTGCAAAAGATGGTGGGTATCACCTGGATGCGTGTGGAAAGAGCGATGCTCCCCTGCTTTTACGGCCATTAAACCTCTCCGCAGAATTTCCTTTTGCGTCCAATCTGCTGCTGCAACTGAGGTGCAGGAATGCCGCAATCGAAAAGACGGAAAGGCATAGTTCGTGTCGCCTCAGCGCGGCAGTCCTTTGCACCGGGATGCCGTTTGGTCGAGGGGTGGGCAACTTGGCGGCGGAACACGTTCGATACCGGATTAAGCAATTGCATCCACCCTTGCATGCCACGACGTGCGGCAGCGAGCGTCGGCGCAATTGGGTATAATACGGCTGCATGCTGTTTCGAGACGCCCAGGGGATAAGATGTTATAAACACCAACCCCGCTAAGCCCCGAGGTGCGCAGATGCTGGCAGCTGGCAGCTGTTCAGCTGTTTAGAAACAAGCGGCCCGGAAACGGTGCTGCATCGAAGCTGGGCCAAGTGAGGCACAGTGGAGGCGATCGAACGACCACATGCGCCCCCCCGCCCCCATGCCAGAAATCTGACCCTGCGGCAGATGGAAAAGGATGGAAAGGCAAGGAGCACAAAGAATCGTCCTTATAAGACGCTCGGGCCGCAGAACTCACACGCCATGGAGCGCCACGTCGCATTTGTGTTACAAAACTCGTCATGAAAGCAAAAGAATATCGAAGGCCATGCGTAAGCGATCAGTTTGCAGCAGACCGTTGACGCGAGGCCAAACCCGGGTGGTCTGGCAACATCTCCTGCACCGGCAAAGTATCCGATGAAAACCCGCTGCCATGAGAGGGGGGTCATGGACTGCCGGATTGCCTCCACAGCCATCTCCTGACTAGAAGCCTGATCAACAGCGACGTTGCTATGTAATCAAAAACCAGCCGCTGCCAGTATTCCCATGCACAATGTGAGCACAGATTTGCAAATTAAAGACCAACAATATCGTAGCGTTCTACCCACCATGTTCATAAACTCCGAGCAGCCACTCACCAGGTCGCACAGCGATCATCAGCTTTCCAATCCATTTTCTTGGCCCCCCTCCTTGTCCTTCAAGGGATAGTTGTGAGCGATCCGCTCGTGCACTCAGCCAACGTACGCACACAACTCCCAAACAAGTCGTTCCGCCATGCTACAAGGAATGTTAAGGCTGCAAATCTGTATAGCCTTGAAGGGTGTGAGTGCCCTGAAGAGCACTGGCACGGGCACACATGCCCAACTTGGTGCTCCCAACGCACCACTGTACATAAACAAAACAATACCGTGCTCCAGACATATTAAATGGTCCCTCAGGGTGAATGCCAGCAGCTACATACAGATATTCTCATCTAACACCTGAATCAGGAAACGTAACGTTTCCGCAAACTGATGTGGCCAGTTTGCGGACAGACTGTCCGGCCGTCCGCATACGGACGGAGGCAGAATGCGTTGCACGCCATCTGTTTAATGGTCTAGTCAGCTAGCAGAGATGAACGAAAATGTTCTGTGACTAAATACTGTTGTTTGTGCTGCTTTCACTACAAGGGCAGTATTAATGCTACCAGACAGGGGTCAAACACAATTCACTCAGGCTGTGTACCACAGCCAATGATAGTAAAAGACTTGTGCCAAAGGTTACCAATCTACGTTGGTCTCATGCAATGATTCTCAAAGACATATGGAGGGCCAAAACAACCTGTTACGAATAGGATGTGGGTGTGGGGTTCCTGCCCTCTTTGAGCCGCGGACCCGCCTCGCCGGGCACCTAGGTCCTTACAGGGCACCTAGGCGGGACCACCCCTCCTACTCCCGTATCCTAATATGGATAAAGGTTACAGTGGGTGAGGAATAGTACGTGCCTTGGGCAGGGCGTCCCCACACCAAGGGCCATTAGTAGGACGTCTCCCACATCAGGCTGGTGCGCGTAACATTCGTCCCCCTCAGGGAGAGGGGCGTCCTCGTCCC
>CAJHUC010001104.1:0-90728 GCA_905146915.1 Ostreobium quekettii
TCCCAGGCCGTCCTAGAACCCGTTCTGGAAGCCGTTCCACAGTATATAACAACATCAAATTCATGCGTGGACCAATAAGAATGCAGCGATCAGATTTGACGCGTGGGCCGCGCGCCCCACGGTCCACAAACGTGGTGCCCCTGCCCCCTGCAGCACAGTTTGCGCCTGACAGGCAACAGCGTTGCGATGGGTGGCAAGACCAAGCAGACACAACGGCGGCGGCATCTGAAGGCAGGGAGTCACGGCCCCCGGCCCGACATCACCAAGGCGGCCCCCCACAGCTTGCGGTAGGGGATGCCCAGGGCCAGATAGAGGGGCGCCCGGAAAGGCGGTCCCCCACCCCCCAAGGTGAGGTATCCGGGCATACGGGGATGGCGGTGGCAGCAGGGGGGGGAAGGCGAGGGGGCGTCTGTTGGCGGCAGCGCCCCATTCCCGGACCTGTTTGACTTTTCGCATTTGGTGGCGGGGGGCCTGGGGGACTCGGATCTGGAACCCAGCGCAGAGGGGGCTCTGAACCTACAACAACTGCCAGCTGTTGGGGCATCTGAAGGGCTGTTGCCGGCCGGGGATCCCGAGGGGGCGTCCGTGAGTGGCAGGGTGGGGTCTGCATCTGTGCCGGTGGCGACACCTGGGGGCCTGTTGACGGCATCGGGGGCCGCCTCTGGAAGCGGGGTGAAACACGCGGCCGGCGGCGAGGGTGGGAATGCACCCTCAAGGGCAAAGCGGGCCTGAACGGAGGGAGGGGGTGGGGTGGGGGTCGCCTCTGGCAGCAATAGGTGTGTTGCCCCACCGTTGGGGCCTGGGCAGAGCGGCAGCCAGTGGGTGAAGCCATTGTATGTGGAAGAGGAGGGGCGGCCTGGCATCCTTGCAAGATACGACAGTGTTACGGGGAAGGAAGACGACCACAACAAGATCATTTGCCGCATATGCGGCAAAGGGATTTCCTTCAAGTCGTTATCCTTCTCGACTGCGGAAAAGCATATGGGGCACCACAAGGTCACGCGACGGACGCTGTCCGTTGCCGTGGAGCTGGCAGACAAAGCACGGGCGGATGGTGTCGCTTTTCCCATGGCTGAGTTTCTTGCGCGGACGGCTGAGGAGGGCCATGAGGTGGGAGTGGCACATTACATGCAGCAGGAGGCCTTTGCCACAGGAACTGCCCCGTGGCAGCAAATGCGGTCAGCGATCACCCGCTGGATCGCAGCGGATAGCATTCAACTATCCGTTGTTGAGTCTCCAAACTTCCGCCGTATGTGCAAGGCACTCAACGGCCGCTGCCCCTCCTTCAGCCGGAAGGCCGTCACCAACGAGGTCCGCGGTTACCACGTCGTCGCATGCATTGTGTGCAATATGTTCTGTTGTCCCATGGTGTCCATGTGATACAGTCCGCAACACACAATTGTGTTGGTTGTCAGCCTGAAAATAGTGTCTTTGTTGTTATGGCAGGTGGCATCCATGCACCGCCAGGCGGTGCAGAAGCTCCGGGGGATGGAGGAGTGGAATAAAGTGCGGCCAGCCTTCACCTGCGACCTTTGGCGCTCTCGCACGCGGCGAGAGTATTTTTTAATGACCATGCACTGGGTGGAGGAGACGCACCAGCATGACGGCCATGCCAACCGCCAGTAGCGGTTGAGGAGCAGGTGCATGGGGTCAGTGCCTGTGGAGGCGGAGAGCATCACGGCTGAAGGTGAGAGGCTGTGCAGCGAATGGGTAGCAGTGACTACCCAACTGGCAGCTGGTCGTGTTGTTGTTATTTGTGATATTCGCCTTTGTTGCTTGTCGCAAGCAGTTTTTGTATGCAGTGGTGGTGGACCTGGCCCGCAAGGAGCTGGAGAAGTATGGGATGATGGGGTGAATGGGTAGCAATGACTGCCCAAGTACCAGCTGGTCGAGTGGTTTGTTGCTTGTCACAATGTGTTTGTGTATGCAGTGGTGGTGGACCTAGCCCGCAAGGAGCTGGAGAAGTATGGGATAACCGGCTGGTGGCCGTCCTTTGTCACGGACGCTGGGAGCAACGTCAGGCAGGCTATTAGGGGGGAGCTGGCAGCACATGAGGTTGGGGAGCAACCTAGAGGCGGCATGGCAGATTGGTCACGCTGTGCCTGCCACATGCTCCACAATGTCGTGACCCATGGCCTGACCAACCTACGCGTCCGCGCCACCCATACCGAAGGCTGCCAAAAGCTTTGCAGTGCAATAGACCGGTAAGCTATGATGCTGGTGTGTCTTTGTGTGTGTGTGTTGCTATGCGTGCATATATGTTGGTGGTTATTTGTGTGTGCTGCAACTGCTGCAGCTGCTGCTTCGGAATTGTTTCATCAGCAGTGTGCATGTGTCCTTACGGTGGCAGGGTCTCCACGCTGGTGAACCACATGCGTGCCAGCGCAAAAGCCACAGCTGAGCTGCGAAGGCTGCAAGTGGAAATAATAAGGGAGGGTAATAACATAGTTTCTAGTGATGAGGAGGGGGTGTCTGCATCAGAGGTGCCCTCCGATGAGTCGGGTGAAGGTGGCAGGAGGCCCAACCTGCGGAGGGTACTCCAGCTGGTGAGGTCTGTGGACACTCAATGGAATAGTACATTTTTTATGCTGCAAAGGGCTGTGCGCCTGAGGAAGGCCATCGACAGATGGTTTGGGCTGCACCCCGAATACGATAATCCCATCGAGATTACACAATGGGGCTACCTAGAGGCCCTCCTCCCAATCTTGGCATCTATCAAGAGGTGCTGTAAGAGGCTGGAGGCGGAGGCATACCCTACGGGCTCCAAGGCTCTCACCAAGCTGATGCACCTCCGGCGTTTCCTTTACAAAATGGGCGGCGTGGACAATAAGGGGCCATACAGTGGGTTGGTGCCATTCTGCAGTGACATGGCCTACAAACTAGAAGAGGCCCTTAGCGACTCCACGTGGGTCTGGCAAATGGCCTTTTTGGCTTTGATGGACCCCACCGGTGAGCGATCGTTGCTAATCACTCAGCGATGTTGTTGTTGGTGTTGTGTACTGTTTCTCACTGTGGTGTCGTTCACATATTCAAATACATATAATAAGGTCAGAAGCGGTGCTGATGAATTGCATGGTGTGTGTGCAGTATACGCCTGGAAGGCTACCCTGGGGTCCTACATAACCGTACTAAAACCCATCAGGGAGAAGTTCGTGTCGGTGGATGCCGTGATGGAGGACATGTCGGCTGAGCTGCTGGAGTTGTGTCTTAAATTCGCGAAGGACATTGGGTGGTCAGAGGTATCGGGGCAAGCAGGCCTGCCGCCCCATCCTGGACAGCGGCCCGTGCGCAAGCCGAGGGAGAAGCGCATGGGGCATAAGACGTTTGACACTAGCTTTCAGGAGGATTATGATGCAACATGGCAACGGGGCCCAAGGGCAAGCGGTGCCGCGGGGCCTAGCCAACCTGCAGGCGGTGCAGCGGGCGGTACAGCGGGCGGCGAACTGACGGATGCCACACAGCGGTTGATCGCACGACACGTTCAGGAGTTCTTAACGGAACGTTGGAGTTTGTGTGAGCCGGGTACCCCACGAGAGGAGGATGCACTAGATTATTGGGCACGGAATAATGCTCGATGGCCCATAGTGGCGTGGGTGGCCCAGCACTCATTGTGTGTGCCGGCCAGAAGTGGTTCGTCAGAACGGGGCTTCTCGGTATCCGGCCATACTGTGCGATCTCGGCGGGCATCTCTGGGGGATGAACGCATTGAGCAGCTGATGTTTTTGTCCGGCAACACCGACTTGTAAATTGCAAGTTGTAATTTTCCGGGTTCTATTGGCTTGTCTCGAATTGGCCCATGGCTCAGTGTGTGACTTGTTTTAATTTTGGCTATATGTCCGGCTTGTACATTGGGTAATGTGCATGTTGCCTTTGCTGCAAGTTAGGTGTCCCTGTGAAAATGTGCCTCTTGGCCCTGAATCAGGCCCTATGAATGCCTCCGCAACTTGCACTGGTCCGCCAGTGCCCCCCCAACCTCCAATTCGCATGGTCCGTTCCTGGGGAACGGACAGGAATGGACCTGAACGGACAAGGACGGGGCCGTTCCATGTCAGGAATGGGCGTTCACGGCGAGCCGTCCACGGAAACGGACCCGTTCCCAATCCGTTCCGGCCAGCGAATCGGCCCATCCGTTCACGAGAACGGCGGGCGGAGCAGTTCGGGGCGGTGGGACGGGGGCGGGGAGTTGGGTCGTTCGGGCGGGGAGCGGACACGTTCCGTTCCGTTCTGCCCGTTGGCGGGCCTTGCTTACGGCCGAATTTTCCATGCCCGCGGCGAGCCGATTACTAGGGCATTGCCACAGCCACCAGCGAGATGGCGGCGCTATGCGTGCATCTGAATCGGCCGGGTTTTGACCAGCAAAATCGCCCCCAACACCCCATGACCTTCCACATGCGTGAGGCGATGCTGAGGGCTTTGGCCACAAAACAGGATAGCGCGCTATGCCTGTGCATCACCGGCGGATTGAATCCGGCCACACACAAGTCTTCAGCCAACAGATCATCCGAGACCCCCCTTCCCCCGCGTAGCCCGGCATTTCCCACCACTGCAGGCGGTACTAAGGGCATTCCCTTGCCTTGCCCATGCTGCGGCTTGAAGCAGGAGAGTGCGGTATGCCTTACCTGGTGGGTCCATGAACCAAACGTGGGGCGGCAGGGGTTGGAGATGGCAGATGGCAACAGGAGGGCAACAAAATATATGCGCAGTCACAACCAAGGTCCGCTGTATGTGGACCCTGGCTGAGCCACGCTGGCAATCAACCAGATCCCCAGATTCGGAAATCAGTACTTACTGCATGGGCTCTGCTGTCATCCACTGATTCGTACACATATCCGCTGTCATCCGCTAGATTAGCGGATGGGGTATATGGCTTCCGGTCCGTAAGAGAATATCCGTTAACACCCAAGCAGAATCCGCAAAGTCCGCTAATTGGTGCTAGCCGTCCGCTGCCATCCGTATCACGTCAGCAACAGAGAAGCGGGGTCTGCTAAATTAATGGATATTAATGGACGGCAACCCCCGTCCGCTATTAACGGATCCGGGTGGCCACCTCTACTGTCTTCCAGTCGCCCTCGGCTTCTGGAATCATCGGCATCTGATGTCCTGTCAGACTGGGGACCCTTTTGGGCTGTTTCGCCTGCTGCGAGACTTTCTCCTCTGCCTCGCGTGCCCGCATCTTCTGCTTCAGCAGTCGGTGGCTCAATGTGGCCACCTGCTGCTCGGCGGATGCCTTGGCTTCATCGGCCTGGCGGCTCTGTTCCTTAGCCTTCTTCAACGTGACCTCGTGCCGCCTGGCCTCCTTCTGTGCCATGGCCGCCGCAATTTCCAACTTGGTGATCCTAGCGGCGGCTTTTCTGTCCCGCGTCTCTTGGGTCTGCATAGCCACAGTCACTGCCATCCTCTCCAGAAGCTCCATTATTCCTGGCGCTTGCAGGAAGGCGGCCATTGTGCCCGGTTCCACCGCCTCCGCTTCTGAGGTCTCCTCTGCCTCGGCCATCGGGTGGTCGTGCTCCTCCGGCTCAGCTTGACCCGACGACGCACCGGCAGGGTCCTCTCGGACTTCCTCCATCTCTTGGCCCTCTCGGGTTGTGGCTTCCTCACTGGCTGAACTTGCCGGGGTCCCCTCTCGGGGTGTTTCTTCGCCCGTGGATTCAGGCGTGTCCTCTCGGGCTATGGGGTCCGTTTCCTCAGCCTCCATCGAGGAGGCCAGGGAAGAAGCCTGGTTCCTGGTGCTTGCTCTCGCACCCAGGCAAAGACATGGTAGCCACCCACATGTGGCTCCGAAACCAAATGATACGAAAAGGTTTTGGGTATGGGGCTCCTGCCCTCTTTGAGCTATGGACCCGCCTTGCCGGGCACTTAGGTCCTTACGGGGACCTAAACGGGACCACCCCGTCCTACTCCCGTATTTTAATAACTATAATGGTTACAATGGGATAAGGAATAGTTATCGTATCTTGGGCAGGGTGTCCCCCACACCAAGGGCCATTAGTAAGGCGTCCCCTATATCAAGCCGGTGCGCGTAACAATTTGCCCTTGTTCGCACCAGCTGCTGATCCTCAATTGTTGTTGTGTGCATTAGTTGTTGATGCTGAATTGGCTTTGCGTGCATCACACGTTGATTCTGAGCTGCTGTTGTATGCATCATTTGCTGATGCTGAATTGTCCTTGCGTGCCTCACATGTTGATTCTGAATTGCCACTGTGTGCATTAGCTATTGATGCTCAATTGCCATAGTGTGAATATATTGCCGATGTAAACTTGCATGCATGAGTTGCTGATGCTGAATTGCTATTGTGTGCATCAATATTTTCCAAATGCAATTGTGCTTTTTGGATTGTTAGTTGCAAACAGATCTAGATCTAATTGTGTTTTATATGGTGGTGGAATATCAGATGAGCTCATCGGAATGCGCACCACACAAGGCAACACAGACAACCATGAGGAAGATAACGATGGTGGGTGGTATGCATATCAAATTTGGCAGGGAGCACTTGTTGCTAGAATGGATAGTAAATGTTGTTCACGTGCAGGTCACAATTGGCAACCCTGGGCCCCGCAAAGAAAAGATCAAAACTGCATCCTCAGCAACCTCCCCAGACAACATCCACCCACACCCGCACACCGTCCACATGCTCCCCGGATGGCATCCGCGCACACCCACACACCATCCGCGCGCTCCCCGGATGGTGTCCGCACACACCCACACACCATCCGCACGCTCCCAGGATGGCGTCCGTGCACACCCACACAACGTCTGCATGCTCCCCGAATAGCGTCTATATGCCTTGTGGATGATAGAAAGTCTCCACGCTAAAAGTGTCTGAGTGCATGGGAAAAGTGTCCAATGCATTCGCGCAACACGCGGACGAAAAAAGAGTTTGCATTTTTGCCAGATTCTGCACACTCGGATGCTCTGGATGTGCTCAGACGCTTTTGTTTCAGCGCTCAGATGTTTTAGCTTAATGCGCGGATGCTCTGGATACTTTTCTTAGTGCTTTGGACACTGCCAATAGCAAAAGCTCGGATGCACTCGGACACTCTTGGACAACTCCGAGGTGCTAGGAAACTGTGCGAATGCCCCCTTTTTCCATGGTGATATATGTACATGCATCACAACAAACCCGCATTTGACCAATTTTTCTTTAATAATGCATGGCGCTAATCTCCTTATGCTACAAACCAAGATTTGAACAATGCGTTTCTCACCATGGAAGAAAATTGTGCAAGCAATTCAAGAGATATTGGCTGCCACTGCCGAGCCGCCAATATTGCAGACATTCTAGCAGAGGACAACCTTATGCTATCCAAGGCAGAGGCGCTTGCCAAAGGGGAGAATGTCCAAGGGGATACAAACATGGAAGAAAACTCATGTGGCCTGTGATGATTCACCCTCCTGTCCGACACACAGAGCATTCTCTAGTCCAAAATTCTGCCAAGGAATGTATCCAATAGTGTTGTTCGGTTGGAAGAATGATAGCTTCTGGTCTGCGGTGTTTGGCCACAAATAGTGCAAAGGCATATATTCTGGGCACAGGGTGATAGGGGGTAACCATTTTTTCTTGATAGGATTTCTAGTTTTCTGTCTTTTGGGGACTCCACTCTGTCATAATTGGAAACTTAAAATTAACAAGCTTGTCATGCGCTACGCAAGTATAGCGCAATCCATCTACAACTTGTGGACCAGGCCCAGTTCATCAATAATCTATTATTTACTATCATTATGTTAGCTGCACATAGTTAAATGAATACATTCATCTGAGAATCTATACTTGTGTACAAGTTTATTATATAGTAAAATATATTTTATATTGACAACTGGAAGATAGGTCCATTTATAAGTTATTAAATGGTCTCCACTCTTTGCAGACAACATATCACTACAATAAATACTGCAGTGCACCAGATCTGCCCAACTCTAGACCAGAATTTCAACCAACTCACAGTTTTGTTAATAAGCATGACCAGGACAAATATTGCACACCATATCCACAAACACCCCCCTCGCAATTGGGGCCCCATCCTATAAGGTTAGGCGATTGAGCGATGACCCAAGCCGCTGCTTTGGAGTAGTCACAAGAAGCGTGGACACCACGTGTCATGGCATGCACATTCATCGCCGGTCAAACGGTGCATACACACAGCCTCACAAGAAGGTTCCCACACAGGGATCGGGCGTACAAATTTCGGCTCCAAATCAAGCACAACTTCCTTGTTGACGATGGCACAGAACGCAACCACTTTTCTACCTGTCTCCCTTTTCTTCCATTGGCAACCTTTCGCTTAGAAATCAATGTGGGATGTGGGCTGCTACACCACGGACTCTCCATCACCACCACAAAAAAAATGGTGAGACAAAACATAAAAAGAGAAGCCCGATCTTTTAACTCCAATCTACCATTCAAACACTGCATTCCTGACTACTCCGATTGCTCATATGGTCATTTCAAGATTCAAAAATGCTTGCATACAAAAGTGGTCCAGGACATAACATGAACAATTTTACTGATTTTGCAGTGGCACTTTCCTTGGCCATCCCATGCCATGAATAATGCAATGCCATGATAATTCAAGTGCATGATGTGCAATTGAAATACAGTCCAATCACTAGCTGCGAAACACAATAGATAGCATTTGTCAGGTTCACCTAGTGAAACGGTGGTCATGATGTGGCCATGCGACCACGCGGATCTGGCCTGCTTTTAAAGGAAGACTATAAGGTTCGTGGTGCGAATCTGTCCTTCCCACTAGATGCATTCATTTAATTACTCTGGATGGAGGAAGTATTAATTTCCACTCATGTGTTATCGCTCTGCATATACTTCCATTACTTTGTTTTCCACCATATATCTTAAGCAATAGATGCAATCAATGTGTTGGTCCAAATCGCAGATGTCAAAACTGTTGTTGCAGACAGGGGGAGGGGGTGAAACAGCTATCTCAAAAGGCTGCTTCTCCAGCGATGTCTATTTAACCCTTATTCGCCGGCGTCTTCTCATCCGAATTCCTCCGGGAACATGAAGCCCTGAGAGCGACTTGAAGGGGCGGCCCATCACGTGCCCCGCGAATGTGCTACTATTCGGTCCTTACTCAACGAGCCCCGCGTCACGGTGCGCCGTGGCCCACCACAAACGCCACCGGTGGGCGGACGGGGAAGCAATCCGCCGGTCGGAGACAGTCAGCATCCGTCCGAGACCATGTGCGCGTCGACGCCGAGGCGGTCTAACCTGACGAACCCCCCGCCAAATCCCGTTCCATGGCGGGCCCAGCCTGCATACCGGGGTGCTGAAACATCGGAGCAGTCTCCGTACCGGCGATCCAGTACTTCTTTCCAAGCCGCGGACGGCCCCTTATGACAGACAAAGTCTGGGCACACACACGCAGTGCGCGGACAATGTCGTATAGCGCCACGGTTTTGGGTGCCATCCGTTCGCGGGGGAGCTCCGCGTGGGGTGGTACAGGCCCTCGAGCAGCAGTACCACCCCAGCCCCAGATCATGGTGACTGGGGCGCCTGACTCCACAGACGCCCTTGGGCCGCTGGGTGCCGGGCGCCGCTGAGCCTCCCACTGCGGCCCGGAGCCGCTTGGGTTGGGCATGGCGTGCGGGGAGGGGGTGTGGCATGTTGGGCGGTTTTGGATCATGATCGTGACGGTGTTGATGGCGGTGTTGGGGGTGGGGGGCGTGGGGGCGTCCGACAAGTCGTGCTTCGCGGTGAACAGGACGGAGACGGCGTTCGTGGGCAGCCCGATGGAGCTGCAGGCCGTGTTCACGCCCCGGGGTGGTGCGGGCGTGGACCTCGTGTGCATCAACGGCGACCAGACGCTGGACGACCTGTCCTTTCTGCCGAGAATGGAGCTGCGGAACGACCTGACGCTGTGCGGGCGGCGCGTGTCGTCGTCGGCGATCACCGCGTCGCCGGACTTCAAGATGGCGACGGTCAACGGCGGGCTCAAGGTCTGCAACGTGTCGTTCATCATGGACAGCCCCAGCGAGGACCCGGGGCTGAGGCTGGAGTCTATGGTGTTCGACATTGGGCCGGGCGCCAGCGTGGTGTACAGCAACGTGTTCTTCTATCTCTCTGAGGGGCCGTATGGGGCTCTGAGGGACGCGCTGGATGCCAGGCAGGGCGCCAACGGCACGCAGGACGCGTTCAGGGTGGCGTCGCAGAGGATACTGCTGGAGTCCGTCACGTTCGGCAGGGTGAAGTTTGAGGAGGTGGAGGTCTTCTTGCAGGAGTCGTTCTTGCTACCCATTCCGAGCAGAGACGCGTTCGACTCGGTGGATATCAACAGCACGCGAGGCATCTCGAGGATGAGGAAGGCGCGCGCCACGCAGCTGCTCGAGCTGGTGGTCAATTTCCTCGCCAGCATCAAGGTGTCCAAGTGCCTGCTGATGTCGGTGCACGGGTCCAGCAGTCCGATCCCCGTCGAGCGCCCCACAACGCTGAGGGCCGGGGCCGGCGGCCTAGTGAACCTGGAGTTCAACACGGACATGCGGCGGGGCTTCCTGGACGTGCAGCACCAGGTGCGCGTGGACGGGCTCGCCATTATCAACGAGGCGATCTACCTGGAGCTGGAGCGGAGAGACGTGGAAACGGGGGGCTGCAGGCTGAGCGAGGCCGGGTGCTTCGAGTCGATGAAGAACGAGACCAACGTCGAGGCCAAGGTCCACCGGGAAATGTTCAAGTACAGCCGGGATGGGCCGGAGTGCCGCTTCGTGGCCCGCAACGCGCTGATGGTGCACAGCTGCGACTTCGTGCGGGACCTGGCGCTGCTGCTGGTGTTCCACCGGAACAGGATCGCCGCGGAGACGAGCCTGTTCGCGGCGCTGGACGAGACGATCCAGCTGTCGGAGCAGGAGACGCTGGGCAACACCACGATACGGTTCAACCGGTTCGTTGGGTTGGGGATGTGCCTGCAGAACACGACCGTGACGTGCGCACCGTCACCTGTGGAGAGGGGGCCGGAGCCCAGGTGGGTGGTTGCCACTCTTGTTGTGGATTGACTGACGTCCGTTCTTTGCATCGGAGTGAAGAGCGAGTTATCCTAGCCGGAGAGCCGCTGTCAAATGGGTTATCCACTGAATGTGTTGTTGGCAAGGGTGATAGAGGTCCCATAATGAATCTGTGCAAGTCAGGTGTCCGTTTCTCGTCTGGAAGCGGGGGTGCATGACAGCAGCGGCAGAAGTGTCAGAGACTGTGGTGTTTGTGTGTTGCAGATGAAGGACTTTATGTTGTTGTTGTTGTTGTTGTTGTCGTTGACATCTCCTTCTGTTCCAGAATATTTGCAATGCGTGGAAGTGATGCGGTCCTAACAGGAGCAGCCTGGGCCTTGTGTGCCACTTGCTGCTGCTGCTGTTGTTGTTGTTTGGTTCAAATACATTGCATCCTGTACGCAAAGTTGCGCTACAGCCGCTTGTCCCCAAGTGTCCATGTTGACGAAATGATGCAACAAGTGCTCTCAGCTGCCAGGTGCAGCTAAGTACAAGTGCTGTGCCATCAGACTCGCTGCTCTGCAGCATTCTCGTTCTGATTTGTGTTCGAGGCATGGATATCTGTCCAATTTTAGTGTTTGACTTCTCAACCGTGGATGTCGTCATACCTTATTGTGGTTGGGTGTTTGTGTCAGGTGCCGAATGTTTGAGAACACAGATACCACTGACCCGGAGGTCACCACAGATCTGTCTGAAAGCTACTACTACAAAGAGGTGGACTCCTCAGGCGACGAGGAAGGAATCAACACATCCGACTACTACCCCACTTCTTCTGACTATGAGAATGGTGGCAACACTTCTGACGACAACACTGTGGAAAGCAACAGCACGGGCATCTTCTTGGTCGCAACAGGCGCGTTGCTCTGGTTTGTCACGGCATGCCTTTTCTTTTACTGGTACAAAACATCCAGGAAGGCAAGGAAGCCATGCGAACTGGTTGCAGCAGAGCAGGGGGAGGCCAAGGGGGAGACAAAGGGGGATGCCAAGGGGGAGGATGAAGACAGTCAAGAACCTGCTTCGTCAAGCCGTGCTTGTTCACAGGACGAACTCGGGTTTGTGGATTTGGTGAAGTGCAAGGGACAAGACGACTTGCTTGGGTCTGGAGTCACCAGAGAGTCGCTAATCGGGGCCATTTCGTCAGCTACAGCAGGGATCGAAGACACATCTGCAAGGATCCAACGCCAGATCGCAGCTGGCGGATCTGGAGTAGTGTACAAAGGAACCTGGAAGAACATTACTGTGGCCATAAAGACTGTGGTATTCCAGGACCTGTCTGAATCATCAAACAGGCAGAAGCAGCGTGCCATCTTTGAGGCGGCGATCAGTTCCAGTGTCGCACACAAGAACATCGTTCAGACCTACGCTTACTCCTTCAAACGGCTCCATGCGTCCAGCATGTTGACATCAGACTACAAGGACCCCAAGCAGCTGAACATCGAGTCCACAACCACTGGCACTGGTGTTGTGGTGGACTGGAAGTTGTACATCGTGCAGGAATTCTGTGACGGTGGCAGCTTGCGGGAGTGCCTGGATAAAAAGATGGTTCTTGAAAAGGAGGACGGCCGCCCTAAACTGGGGGCCATATGCCAGCTGGCTTTGGAGGCAGCTTCTGGAATGAGTCACCTCCACACACAGCACAACATCGTGCACGGGGACTTAAGCTCCAAGAACATACTGTTAAAGAGGGACCCAACCGATGGGCCCGATGTGCTGGGGGTCGCCAAGATCGCAGACTTCGGTCTGAGCATCAAGATGGGAATGTTGCAGAGCCACATATCAAATCAGCGGGCTGGGACACCGTTCTACATGGCCCCAGAGCTGTGCCACCAGGGCAAACTGTCAAAGAAAGCAGACGTGTTTTCCTTTGGGGTGTTCATGTGGGAGCTCTACCACTCAAAGAAGTGCTACCATATGAACGCCAAGACTGGCATGCAATACCACCCTTTGTTTCCGAAGTTCCCAATCATGTGTCCCATACCCTATGCGATGCTCTGTGTTGTGTGCATATCTCCGAAGCCGGAGAACCGCCCAAGCTTCGACTTCATTGCGAGGGTGTTCGCATCGCTGAAGAAGCAAGTGGATGCAGGGATGTTCAATGACTTTGAGGAGGTGCGTCTCAAGAACATGGGCCTTGCCGCTGGGCTGGGGCGAATGACAGCACCCAAAATCTTGGAGTTGATAGCTGACCAGGTTGGCATCTCTGTTGAGGACTCGTTGGCGCGCGGGTGCTCATCATCAGGCCAGGATGAGTCCTACTCAGTGCAGAGCGAGACTTCCAGGACCGATATGTCCAACTCAATAAAATTCCCCCATTCCATGTTCCTGCCCTCCAACCAGCTCTGGAGTCAGAACGGCAGCACGAGTGTGGATCGCTCAAAGGAGGGTGAGGAGGTGCACCTCAGCCAGGCATACGTTGCCCCATTCAACTGTATTGTGACGGTGTCAGTCTCGACGGAGGTCGACCCAGACGCCCCAAAACAAGCCCCCCAGCACGAGCACTTTAACATATCTTGGCAGTGCGAGCCAGCGGCGAGTGAGCCCTGGGGAGAGCGCATACCAGAGGAGACGGGGTCCCATATTTCTGCGTCTTGCAGCCGGCCAGGGGGAGCAGGTAGCACCGCCTCTGGCTCTGGAGGGGGAGGCAGTACGGGATACCAGGTTTCCAATAATCCTGGTTACAGTAGAAGTGATGGGATGGCAGATGCCACAAAGGATGTGATAGCGCAGAGGAAGGTTCCCAAACCTGCATTGGGCCCCTGTGCAGCGAACAGCAGCTGCCGTGGAGACGACCCACTCAGTGGGGACGCTGCCCCAAGCAGCAATGAGTGGTCCAGCTCAGGGGGTGACGGTACTGGAAAACGATTGCTACCAGGGCCCCCCCGTGGCAGGATCTCTCCAAGGGTATCGCCTAGACTGGTGCCCAGGGCTGTTGGTCCCAAGGCTGCAGTGTCAAGGCAGGATTGCGTGCCACCCCACAAGTTGCCAGTGGTGCAGGAGGAGTGTGACACTGCATCAGGCGAAGTGAGCAGCAGCATTCTCACCACCGTGGATACCGAGGACACCATCGATGTGCAGTCAGCCTTCATGCCCTCCACAAGGAGCGGTGAAGAAGAGGACCAGTGTGAGGACCCAGATGCAGCGCTTCTTGAGGGCATGGTGCATTCGGACTCACATTCAGTTGTGGATTCACACAACCCAACTACGTCTTGATGAAGGTGGGGTGGTGGTGGCTGGCATTTCGTATGGCCAGTGCTTCCGCTGTGTTGCTCTGCGGTCATGTGTTGTTGTGGCATCTGCGCCCTTCCCTTTCTACACAATCCCCGCTTGCTCTCCCACCAAGGGCCCACCTGATGCTCCGATTGGTCGAGGCTTGCCTGGGCTTTACCCAGGCGCAAGCAAGGGCCAGCCGATCTGCTTCCGATGATTCTACAATTGTTCTGGTGGCTTGATTCCCAAGAACTCAGTGGACTTTTCCGATGGAAAGGAGCCCCTCTCCTGGATTGTTACTGTTCTTGGGTGACTCAAGAAAACTGGCCCACACAGCCAGGCAGCCTGTGACAATGCTCTGCCAAGAGCTGGGTGTCAACAGTGCGATCCGTTAAAGGCAGGCCTGTGAATGGGAGAGTGTGGGTCACCGATGCTTCTGGAAGTGAGTTGGAATCCATCAGAAGACTATGTGCAGGGGTGGTGGTTCAGGGCCTTGGTATGGATCAGCTGCAGCGGTGGGCAGTGCACCAGTTTTCGCACAGAAGCCACAAGAGCTCATCTTGAGGGTCTGCAGGAATTCCTTGGCATGCTGCTGAATGAGAGACTGTCAGAAGAGGTTCTGTTACTTTTTGCTGTTAATTTATCCACTGTATGTGGCCCAGGGGAATAAGCTATGGTGGAACGCAAATGGAGCGTGTCTCGGGAGGTCTGGGGGCCTTTGCTGGACACGCTCTGCTCCTGGAATGCATTGGTCCCGGTGTGGGCATTGCGGTGCAGCCCGGCTGCCCCTGCCCCATTAATTTCTGCCGGCATGCAGGCAGTTGGTGGGCGTTTGCTGGAAGGCCCAGGTAGGAGTACGCGGATGTATTTGTATGCCGACTTTTGAGAGGAAATGATTGCAGCCGACGATGCACGTCGCTGCATCGGGCGGCTTCTGGTTGAACGTGGGTGCGCTGGGTACAACGATGCGGGATGCTGGCGGTGAGGGGGGATTGTGGAAGGGGGGAAGGGAAGAAAGTGGGCGGCAGGTTACGGGTTGGACGATGCACGGGGAGCGTCGTGCATGGCTTCATTTGGAATTCCTGGTGCCCCCCGTCAGCGCACGTCTGATGCCCCTCGTCAGGAGGCTGCTGGACCTTCCGGACCATGCAGCAATTCCCAATCCAGGCGCGCTGGCCTGAAGCGCTTTAAAACGACAAATCGCACAGCTCCCTGGGCCGACTCCTTTGTGGAGCATTCTTGGAGACGCGCCATGACGGTGGGTCGATTTGCGGGGTCCCAGTGCAGAGAACTGAGCACAGAGGCACGCAAAAATAATGGTACTGTTGGCGTGTGAAAATGTGCCGTAGATTTGATTTCTACGATTTGATTTTTTAAACAGGCGGTCAGGGGCAACCGGGAGGTGACTCAAGGCGTTATACATCCCCTGCCTGACCAGTTCGAAATTTCCCCATGTTCGCCGTGTAAGAAGATGATTTTCCGCTGCCCACAGACTGACCAACGACGGCTTTACCCTCAAGTGGCCCGCCATAGCCGTGCTGCTGCGGGGCCCGCGTTTGTCGTCTGCTGAGAATGCAGCCAACCAGATCGCCTGTCGAATGGCCCCCTGTCTGGCCTCCAAGACCGTCGCAGACTACCAGCAACCACCTCCCAGCACCCTTGCCACCCAAAAGCCATGCACGCCCAGTGTGCCCTGTTGAAGATACCTTGCATGATGTTCAGGTCGCCAATATATGATATGAAATTTATAGCAAGCTGGCGACCTGTGAGCCTCAAAAGGTGGATAGGAATTGGCAAAAATCCACAAAAGTGAAAAAAGGGCTGTCTCCTACAAAAGGACGAACTCCAGCATAAAAGGAGAATATGGAGTTAGCAATGCTGCAAGTCGTATGGGTATCTCGATGTGCGCCCAATTCTACCAAGATACGGGACACGATACCGATGCCACAGAGGTCCCACATCCCAAGAAGTGACGCGACCCACTGGGCTCCGGGCGCCACCCCTTTGGCCATGCATGCTTGGCTCACGAAGCTGGGTCCTCACTCGGAAACTGATTTCGACAACGCAGCACTGCTGGAAGGATGGATCTGCACCGATCGGTCGCTGTATTGCGTGTCAATTGGCCTGCACCAGCAATCGGGATCGAGGGCCTACGAGCACCGATGGCAATCGGTGAGACCGGTGATGGCTGCGACTCGTAGCAAAGCTTTGCCGATGGATCCACTGGCCGAGTGGAGGCCTCGAAGACTGCGCGGGATTGCAGCTTGCGGAATGTGCAAACAGCGAGAGGCGTCAGCGTTGGTGGTGGTGCAACACAGCAACGGTCTCACTGGACAGGTGGCGGGGGACCAAATGACGTACCGCTACTGGATTACTCACAGTGGCAGACAGGGCAGCGAACGTGGGCATCCAGTGAGACGCTACAGGGCTGAGATTTTGGGTCTCAAATGGCTTCCCAGATGGGAAGTCTGTACCAATGTCGGCCAAGCTTTCCATCAAAGGTGATCAACTGGAACAGACCCAAGAAAGGTGGTGGTGCGTGCTACAACGATCTACGGCATCTGCAAGGCAATGCACGCAACTTGATGACTATGCTGCTAAGTTTCAAACAAGATGATGTTCAATGTATGTGATTAATGTCATTGTGCAACTGGAAATTTGTGGAAATTGCTGCAAGCCTATGCTGAAGACACTGACAAATTAAAGCTCTGACGTCGGGCCTTAAGTGACTGAGGAATTCTGAAGATGCTCGCTGGAATAGGTTTGACTTCTCAGTGATTGCCGTGCACCAAAACGCCAATGCTGACATGGATTTCAATGCTCATCTATGTACAATTGATCCAGAGCAGTATAGGGCGAGGTATGATGTCATCGCTTTTCAATTCTTCCGCCTTAAGCAGATGTTTTCTTAAATGGTTCTATGAGGTCCAACAGCCCAATAGGGATGCGACCTGTTGCGCACGGAAACATCAAGAACTTGGTCACGAATTTGATTATGAAAGTGTCGAGACTTTGTCGCTGATGCGCTGGGTGAGTGTATCAGCCCTGTCCACATGAGTGCTGCAAGGGGGCTGTGTGAGGATTAGAAGAGCATGCTGTGGGGTTTGCGGAAGCACGCTGACATGTGATACGAATAGTAGAGTATGAGGCGCAAGGAGAGTGAGAATGTTGTGAACTGCCACGTTAGGACGTGACCTGATAGAAATTGTATGAGATTGGGTTGTATTGCCTTTTCTAACGTGGCTAGGGTATTTGGGAATGGCTGCCTTGCTGTGTTGAGGTCGCAGGCCGCATGCTGCTGTGCCCTATGTCGGAGGGGTTGAACGGGACGGACCATAGTCCGTGAAGTTGTAAGCACTTAGTTGACAGTCTCGATGTAAGCGACTCGTGCACACAGGCCGTGGCGCGCAGCCTGACCAAATCGGCTTCACAGCCAAGAATTTGGGGTCTCCTGCCCTTGGATATCGACAGATCGCGCCCATCGCATTTTTGTCTTTCGAGTGCACTTGGGGTTAATATGATCCAAGCGATTCTGTGAGAACCGAAGCGGCTTTCCGTGTTTTCCTCGCCCAAGGCCTGGATTTCTGCGTGAGCCCGGGCGTGCAAGGCCCGGAGGCCCGTTTGAGTTCGACTTTCTGTGGCGGAATCACTGGCGACGTGAATGCAGGGGAGCTGTACGTCACCAAATTCGTCTCTTTCGCCGCAAATCCAATCGAGCCGGAAGGCGGGATAGGCGAAGGCTTGGCGCTTTGTGGATTTTCGCCCGGGTGGCTGCCATGTCAGACGGCCACCTTTTGCAATGACGACATGCGTTGACCTCATTTGTGAATTGATGAGACTTCGTGACCCAAAAAGCCTACTGACGGCTGGCGTGGCCTGAGCATGCTACCAGGAAATCGTGCAACGGGAGACGCCAAAGGCATTCAAGGAGCGGCACGACGCCTCTGAAAAGTGCACGGGGGCATTCGAGATTCGCACGCAGTTGCGTTGATTGCTCGAACGGGGCTGAAGGTTAAGATAGGGACACTGAACAGGACGAGGGGGGAAGCATTGCAGATTTGATGGACTGCATTGAAGGTTTGTGGTGTCCGTCCTGCAGTCGTCATCAAATCAAGGGGAAGCCGCCACGTCAACGAAAGTTGGGGCCGCTTTCGATATTCTGGGTAGTGATGTGAAGGCTCCAGGGACTCTAGGTAGGCAATCGCAACGCAATCGACATGACACACACGGGGTCGGCATGTCACATGTGCATGGCACTCTGTACCCCTGGCCTCGGACAAAAGCAACAGCCGTGCATTTGCAGCTGTTGATAGTCTTGCTGACTGCGCAAGTAGCCACCTCGAAAAGATTGCATTTGCTAGATACACACTTCCAGTATATGGACGCCCATATGTTGGATAGGTCCATTATCGCAAAACAAGTGCAGCATGCCTCACAGCAGAATTGTGCCTTTGGAGAGAGCTATCCAATGGCCCTTCAGAAGTTGGCGAACAATTGTAGAACAACGCATCCATCGTGGAACAAGGCGACGCTTCTCTCAGATTCGCCAATGCGCCAAGCCTCACCATAAAGTAGCGCAGTGCCGTGCACTTGCCGCCCACGAATATGGTCAGAATTTTCCAATGAATTCACCTGAAACGCGGCCAAATTGGGCGCATCTAAAATGCAAATTTGCCATGCCCTGTAACCAGGAATTCCAATCTGTCCTTCTTCGCCGTTTCTTTGACTGTAGATATCCATCTTTGGCGGCATAGATGGGCCATGCTCCACAGTAAACCATGTGTTTCATAGGGGCCCTTCGCTGTTCTCGTTCACAAATGATCCAGCCGGCAGCGCGGTGGCCTTCACGAGGCGTCACAAACCATTAATTAAAATAGATTTTGCAATAGTGCGGGTAATACAAGACTTTCGGTACAATTCATGTTTTGGCATGGATGAAAAGTGTTTGAAATGATTAATTTTGCTGGCGCGCTGAAAGCGCAAAGGTAGCGTCACGTCTCTGGAGGAAATGCTTGCCGAAAAACTATCCCTTGCTCACATGTTCTAACTGTGCTCAGGTTGTATTGAAACATAACCAAATCTTGTATTGGCTCTGAAATCGTGCTAAATAGAGCCAAGTCAGGCTGTATCATCCGCTTTTTGATGCTATCCCCATCTGTGAAATACAAGATGGCTGGCAGCGCCAACCCGCACTTTATTACGTAACAAACAAGTGCAAAAGGCTTGAAGTGCAGGTATACCAGCACTTCAACTATCGCCCTACCAACAGCCCTGGGCATCCTTCCAGAAGCGTGGGAACAAGGCCCACTACTTCGGAGAAGCCATGCCGATGCCCCTTCAATCAACCAACCTGCCGATCAACATGCCCGTCAATGAGTCAATCAGTCTGTTCGGTGGCCAGCCAGTTGACGGCTCCTTCCGTCGCTCAAAGGCCGGAGTCGCCAGCACCTCCGGCCAACAGGCAGGTCCATTGGCGATGGGACACAATGCGTTGGCTGTGCTCTGTCCCATCCTCGACAAGGATCCCGACAGGACGTCGACGCAAGCGTCGACGCTGACTTCGTGCTGAGCTTGGGTCAGCAATTTGACGCAGCACCTGACAAATGGATGCCAGCCCAAGGGCACGAAACCGAAGGGGAGGGCCCACCCCATCAGGGCCCCCCTCAGCTGAGTGCATGTTCTCTTGCCTTTCGCGTCGCCCGCGTTGCGCGCCCACCATTTCGCATCGGGCAGTCCGTGTCATCGCATCGCAGCATGAAAAAGAGTCTCGCATACACCTTGCTTGGGAAGGGTTGCCCTTGGTATGACCCGCTTCTCTCTCCGCAACAAATCTTACCGCATCATAACATTCCTCAAGCCACCCCCTCCACCTGAACGCAGTCAAGAATGCAGTATTACGAGAGGATTACGAGAAGGTCGCTAAGAAAGAACTTCAACCGGCACAGACCACTGACGACGCAACGGATTCTGTTGAAGTATAGCATAATGAATCGCGGTTGATGTTATTTATGCTGCCCTTATTCTTCATTTCTGCTGCGTGGGGTTCGCCCAGTAATTGATTTGATGGCTGATGGAATTTCGCGTCAGCCTGTTGTCATTGGCAACGGCGTTGGGCATCCGACCACGAGGGCGTGATTTGCGGGGTGGGGGCTGGACAGGAGAGGGAGACTCCAGCGGAGGCCGGGGCTCGATGTCGCATCGAGGTCCACAATCGGAGGCGTACTGAGCGACGGCAAAGGCAGGAGATACGGCAGCGAGAAGACGATGGTATGATGTCGGAAGCTGCCCAGCTACGGACATACGATTGACTGACAAGGAGTTGCTGATACGTTCAGTCAGCGATAGGATAGTGTCATAGTAACGCGGGATTGATCCTCGGGCAGGCAGAACTAGAAGTGACTGACTACTGATGAGTTGTCAGGGTCGGAGCGTGACGGCGCCAGGGTTGGGGCATGGCCAGGCCGTATTTGGGGCGTGCCGATGCCGTGCTACAGGGTAGGATCAAGGGGTGATCTGATCCATGACAGGCGCATTATGTTGTGTATTGGATGGAAAAGAGTCTTTTCTTAGTCGGAGTTGTACTTGGGAATGTAGGGAACAGTACCAGAGACAATAACGATGTACTGATGCACTGATTTTAATGCAAATACGAGGTGCTCCACGGTGAGCGGGAGCCTCGCCGAGCCTGTTGATTTCTGTATGATCCGCGTACCTCTGGTCGTGCTGGTCGCCGTGTCAGTGCCGGCCTGCCTCCGCCCCTCTCCTGAAAGCGCTGCCCCAGTCGGTCGGGGCTTCGTGTCGACTTCTCGCCGCCGGCAGCATCGCGTTGGGCGGAGGAGCACCCGGTGGAGTTTGTCCACCACCCCAGAGGGTCGGCCCCACAGGGGGCGGAGGCGCGCTCCGTTAACGATCGATTCTACTCGGTCGGACATTCGCTTGGCTGGTGATACTGCGCAGGCTGTGAAGGAGTGACGTGGTCGGTTATGGCGCGTTGCTTTCAGAAAGGGACGGTTACGCTTAGTGAGCAAGTTTACGGGAGGCCCGGAGAATGGGCGGGCGAAAAAACTGCTGGCCGGACTGTGTCCCGTCAGCGCTTGCCCAGTTTGGGCGCGAGCAGTCGGGTACTGTGGCCCAAGGCGGGAAAAGTTCCTTGGGGCCAGCCCTCGGCTTGACTGGGGACGTGACTGGCGGCGGCGACGCCTTAGGAGGAGACGCGCCGTACAGCTGCACTTTGTTTTTTCCCCGCCCGCCCGCTCCTTGGGTTTTTTTTGGTTTGTTTCTTTTGACATCGTTGGGACTTCGCTTGCAGCTGGACATTTGGGACCGGAAAAGGCACTACTTGGACTACGGGTGATATACCCAGTTTGGAATTGACGGAAACCTTCGTGTGTTTTGGGATGGTGTTGGACATGTGTTTGTTAGACCATTGGACAACGTGGATATTTTGTCACCTTGTGACGTTCTGAATATGTAATTGTAATTGCATGTTCAGCCTGCCATTGGGCGGGTACATTCGCAGGGCTGTACCGTAATTCCCACCGATGCCCCACGCCTGTGGGCATAAAATTACTAGCTGCACCAAATCGGTGACTTCTTGCACCAAGTCACGTGCACATCATGTCCAACTCCGTCCAAACTAACCTAACCTAAAACCTAAACCCTAAAACCTAAACCTAAACCTAAACCTGTCCTAACCCTAACCCTAACCCTAAAACTCACCCTGAAACTAAACCTAACCCTAAAATTGAGGTTAGGACAAAGTGTCACGTGACTTGGTGCAAGCAGTCACTGATTTGGTGCAGGCAGTAATATTATTTCACGCCTGTTGCCCCCAACGTAATCCGCGGGCTTCCGCCCAACCGCACCCGCGCCCGTATGCGAAGAGTCGTGGGTGGCCTACACGGCGTACGGCCCAACGCTGGGGCAGGACGCTGGCCACCGCGCTTGCTCGCCCCCCCGTGGGCCTCTCAAACTGGCGCCTTGGGACATCTTAAGGGCGCCTTAAGGGTACCTTGGGGCGGAGATGGGCGGAGATGATGCCGGAGATGAGGACTGCGAGTCCTGGAAGGAAGGAATCGCGGAGTTGGGCGGCAGCGGCGGCAGCGGGGTGCCCCTGGCGCCGGCCACCCACCCGCTGCGCGACATGGACGACCCAGCCTGCGAGGCGCTGTCCCACATGGAGGTCCTGTCCGACGCGTCGATGAAGCGCATGACGCGGGTGACATACCTGACGGTGGCGGTGGGCACGGGGCTGCTGGCCGCCCTGTTCGGGATGAAGATGACCTACAGATTTGATGAGCTTGAGGATGTGGGGCCCGTGGTGATTCTCAACGCCGTGGTGGCGGCGATCGACATCGTGATCCTCAGCGGCGTGGCTGTGAAGCTGGCGGTGCGGCTGCGGGCCGTGCGCCGCGCGGGGCTGCATTGGTCCAAGAGGCGCAAGCGCGTGCTGGGCCTGTTCCTGGCGCAGCTGGCGGCCGTGTGGGTCAGCAACGTTATGTTCCTGGCACCGAACGCGTACGTGCTGGCGCGGGACTGCGCGTACTTCGACAAGGCCATCAACATCTTCGGGGGCCTGCGGTGGGCGGCGCTGAACGCGCTGCTGGCGCTGTTCACCATCCAGGCCAGGTCGTACAACCTGTGGGTGGACGATCTGGGGCATTCGCTGGGGCCCAGGGACGACGCGCTGTACTTGGACGCGCCCTGGTACTCCAACTGGTTCATTTTCTGCTACTGGGCCCTCGTCCAGGCGATGGACTGCCTGCTGAGCATAAGAATCTCTGCCGAAATGGAGGTCGAATGCGACAAGGCTCAGACGTGCAGGCCGCCCGATCGTGTCCGGGATGTCTCCGCGGTCATGGCCATCCTGTGCCTGGGTTACTTCGTCATGTTCGGCTACTTCATGTGGCGGGCGTTCACCCTGTTCGCCAAGAAGAGCTACGTGCAGTTCCGATGGGTCAACATCGCCAGCAGGCTGGCCTTCAGGCAGCTGGGAGTAATGCTGCTGTTTGGGGTCCTGTCCCTCACCTTCCTGTGGTTCACAAGGCCGTCATCGTGCATGAGCTACGCCACGTCTTGGCTGGGGTTCACGCCGATGCAGATGACCCTGGCTGTGTTCATGTCCGTGACTGGATGGACGATGACGCCCATGAGGCCGGGGACCGAAAAATCGGCGAGGGTGCTGACGGGAGAGGCGCACTGGTTGGAGAAGGACAGCTTGGATCACAAAAGGACCTGCAGGAAGCCAGAAAAATGGGAGTACCAGCCCCTGTTCTGTTTCGAGACGACTGTCAAGCTTGTGTATTGGTGCGAATTCATCTATGAGTACAACTATGAGACGAAGGAAGCCGCGCGGGGCTTCAGCCTGGATACCGCACTGTCCCTCTATGGCCTCACCGACTACGAGTACCTGCGTGGAGAAGAGATGGATGCCAACGCGATGTTGGCGTGGAATCAACAGGGAACGATCTTGGTGTGCTTTCGGGGCACCTACAGTGCGGCCAACATCGTGGCAGACCTCAAGTTCTGGCGGTTGCCACACCCGCCAAAGCGGGGCCATGTGTGGATGGGCACCTGCCCACTTGTGCACAGGGGCTTCTTGCAATCATGGACGACCAAGGGCTTCGACAACACGATCTTAGATAAGGTTAAGCAGATAATGGGCAGCAGCACCTTCGACCTGGAGAATCTGCACATCTATGTGACAGGTCATTCCCTTGGTGGGGCAATGGCAGTCTTGGCGTCCCACGACATCAGGAGGAAGTGCAACATCTATGCCCATCAGATTTCCTGCTACACATTTGGCTGCCCACGTGTGGGGAACCACAGCTTTGCAAGAGACTATAACAGCACTGTCCCTGACACCTGGCATGTGATCAATGACATGGATGCCGTTCCCAGGATGCCCAAGTTTTGGATGATGTTCAAGCGGGCGGGGCACAGGGTGGTCTTGAACGCCAATGGTGACATGATCGTCTCACCAATGTTTCTTGAGTTCATGCTGACGTCTGTCTTTGGCAAAGTGAAGGTTGTGCATCACTGGCTGTCAGGCTACAGGGGGGCGCTGTCCGCAGTGACCCTGTCCCAGTTCCACAGGTACAAGGCGCTGCCAGGGGGCAGCGAGGCAATGAAGGCCCTGTTCGACAAGGGTGACATCGCCCGCGTGCTGGGGGTGAACAGCAACTCAGCCAAAAAGCTTCAGAATTTAGCGTCAAAGGTGTGGACCCAGCCCTCTGGTCAGATGCGCCACCTTGAGTCAGTTAATGAAGATGACGATGATATGGAAAATGCTGGCGACGCGAGCATGGGGAAAGGGCATTGCAATAGGAGCGGCCGTGGACTTTCGTCTTTGTCTTCATCTGCTTCCAGGCTGCTAACATGGGTTTCCAGCAAAGCTATGGGGTTAAAGGGGAGTGCCCAGAGGCAACAGGAGAAAGTTGGTACAGACGTAGATGCTGCTGAGAATGGGACAGCAGGGGAGTAAATAGCATTGGCGGAAGTGGTGGCTTTGCTGCCTGTACCATTCCACTCTGACAGCACTTGATTCAAGATCGAAGCTTTCTGCCTGTCGCTTGAACTTACTGAGGTGGAGGGCAGGTTGGATCAGCTTGATTGAAATTGATGGAGTGGTTGGAATATGGCAGCGAGGTCCGCATTTGCATACAGATGTACGAACACTCCCCATTGGGCATTGCCTTGTGTGCAGCACCCCAAGTTTGCCATTGTAGAACATTCTTGACAAGTCAATAACGCATTCTACAGAATTACGATTGGTTTCACATGGAGGCTGACAGGCGCAGCACGTTGCCCAATGAGCTGTTAGTCATCAGCGAGCTCGGCAAGCACCTAGTGCAGCAAGTCAATGATTTTTTATATGTGGATGTGTTGAAGTTTCCACTCTGGTTGTCTGTCTGACCCTCACGAACGTTGCTCCTTGTGTTGAGCCAACATCGTTGCAGGGCAGGGCTGCTTGTGCGTGGCAGTATTCCGTGCAAAATGATGATGGTGGTTGTCAGGTTGACCGAACACCTTCGCGTGCTTACGCACGGTCGCTCCCAGGCACGGAAGGCGAGGTCACAACCAGATGCGTTACAGGATGAGTGTATTAACAAAATAGCAATCACTGCAATAATGTTCACTTCCCTGTCCCCACCGTCCCCATGCACATTCACCATAACACCATGTTCACCATAAAATACACCATATATCATATATCACATATCAACCACTCTCTCACCCTCACAGTGTTGAAAGCCTTTGGGTATCATAATGTTGCTAGCTTTGCTTGAGGGAATGAATGTCTTCTTAAGAGCAGTGCGAAGAAGAACATCCCGGTCATGGGTCGTGTTGTTACTGGACACGGGTCATCAGACAGGGGCACTTTGCTGGTACTCCACAATGCTGCTGCAAAACCACCCATCCCCACTTCGCCAGACAAGGCATAGTACACAGGTCCCAGGGCAGGACATACATGTTGCTGACGGGAGCACATCCACGACGTCGTGGCGGACATGCAGAGCTCTCAGCAATGCTGGCATCTACAACAAACCACCACATGGAGGAAAGCGAATTTTCGATGTGTCCAATGATCTGGCCCACCATTGAGAACTAAAACGCAGTGCGCACATATGATGTGGGATAAGAATCTTAATTCAGTTAATACAGTTAATTTAACTGCTGGCGCATGACAATGAACCAATGGGAGACGGGCACCCTGCAACGTTGTGTACACCATGTGGTCGGACCATGTGGCAAAGCGCACCAGAGGTGACATTCAAATGTTGCATTCGCTTGTCTGTTTAGTACTGCAGCCGCTGGGTGCGTGGTGGTCATCAAATGTATGCCCCCCATTGGGTATTGGGATAATGTGTTGCACAGGGGATCGCAACAATGCTTCAAGCAAGAATGAGAGGCATGAACTGCAACCAATAATATTTTGGCCTAGAAAGCCTCCAGGATAAGCAGCATTGTGCGTCAACAGATGCCCAGGGAGAGGAGAGGCGTGCAGTTAATAAAGCCCGCCAGGCTGCCCTATGCCGGTGCTGATACAACCATTTTATTCCTTCGTTCCAGAGCAACCAACCGGCCCATGAGCACCCGAGCAATGCACAGCGCGTTGGTGCGGGTGGGCCCTGGTGACCAGATTCAATGCGGCTGCATCAGCTCACTGTTTAGCACCTTGATAATGCCTGGCAACAACTGGCGGCATCCAGTTAGCTCGTGGTCCGCACCAAGACCACAAGGTTTTGGCTTGGCTTGGTTTGATATAACGCCACTCGGTCGCGTGAGTTCCCTTCAAGCCTTATGCCCTTTCCTTACGAATTTTACCAAAACTACAAGCGTATTACCCGCCTTTGGTATTTTACCCCACGGCAAACCCTGGGCTTAGAAACATGGATGCAACAGGCTGCACCCCATCAGCGCCTCCCCCACACCACGGTGTACTCCCCTTTCGTGGCCATTTGTTTCTGGATACTTCCGGTGGTGGTCATCAAAGTAACCCAGTCAGTCGGCATCGACGACTTTCGAAACAATTCAGCTCAGCTCAGTCCAGTTCAGTCCAGCTCAGTTCAGCTCAGTTCAGCTCAGTTCAGCTCAGTTCAGTCCAGTTCAGTCCAGTTCAGTCCAGTTCAGTCCAGTTCAGCTCAGCATTGCGTACCAAGGCAAGGATGTGGCCATCGCCTCCGAACTTTGCTTGTAGGCAACTAGGGAAAAACTATTTACGTATTTTGCAACACGAAGACTGATGTATTTGGCGGTGGGTGCCCACGGCGTCGGCGTCACGCGGACCTACCCGTGTCCTGTTTCACTCAGCCGTTCCTTGCTCACTGCGCAATGCGACAGCTGGGGCCTGTGGCCGTCGGTGCCCTGTGTTGCCCTGGTCGCAGGTTGCAGCAATACTGGTTGTGGTGGTCCATCGAATTCGACCACATTGGTCCATCCTGACGCCGACCGCTGCCGAATGCCGTTGTGGCACCGCTTACCTTATCCCAACACTCGGCAACGTTGGGCTCGCCCCCCCAACCACCTCAGTCGTTCATGCGCCTGACGTGGACACATGGCGCCGGACATGTCGACGTCCGTCGACGTAACTTCCCCCCCGCCGCCCGGCCACGTCGAGGAGGGCGCCAAAATGCCCCGCCCTGTCCCGTCGGTTGAGAAGACCGCGCGAGTGCCCAGCGACTCTTCGAGCAATCTGAGAATGGCGCGCTCACTGCGGCATATCCGGCTGCCCGACCCGTTGGCCTCACAACTTGGCCTGCGGGAGGACGAAACATGGCGCCGTCTCAGCCGGTGGCCGCCCTCTGACCGGGTGCATGGCCTGGTGGGATGGTGGTGGCAGTTAAAATGCAAGGGAGCGCCCAAGGGAATGAAGAATCGGATGCGGTGGGCAGCCTTCCCAGGAGGGCCGTCGACCAGCACGGGGATGCCGCGGTTGACGCCGAGGAGAGGGCTCGACTGGCCAGGCTGTCTGAGAAGGCGATGAAATTGGTGCTGGGGTTGGATGAGATGTTCGGTGAGGAGGGGAGGAAGGGGGAGGAGGGAATTGGGGACCTGGCCGCGCAGGTGGGCGCGCAGGAGCCGGACACGTGCAACACGGAGACGGATGCCGTTCCCAGGCTGGAGGTGTTGTCCGATGACGCCATGAAGGCCGTGTTCCGGGTGACCAACGTGGAGGTGGTGGCGGCGGGCGGGCTGCTTCTGGCCCTGCTGGCGATCAACATGTCGAGGGAGATCGACGGCGTGAAGGAGACGCTGCTGGTGGTGGAGCTGAACGCAGCGGTGGGGGCGTTCGACGTCATGATTTTGAGCGCGTGCCTGGCCGTGTTTCTGAAACGACTGTGGGTGCTGAGGGCCGCCGGGCTGCGCTGGTCGGCTCGGCGCGTGCGCTGGACTGCTGTGTTTCTCGTGCAGCTGGTGGCCGTCTGCGTGGGCAATCTGGCATTCGTGGTGTCCAACATGTACGTCTTGGTGGCGAAATGCGGTTACTACGACGACTTGGTTATTTACGGCGCCTGCGCGCGGTGCATGGCGTGGAACACGCTGCTGGCGATGTTCGTCATCCAGGCGCGGTCCTACAACTTGATGGTGGACAGGCTGGGCCACCCGCTGGGCTCCCAGGAGGACGGCACCTATCTGGACGCCCCCTGGAGTAGCCACTGGTTCGTGGGGGTCTACTGGCTGGCCTTTCAGACGTGCATCGGCTTCTTAACGTACCGTCTGAAGATGGAGATGGGGGGCCAATCATGCATGGGGGGCTCCGAAATGTGTGACATCAATCGAGGGAGGCTGGAGCACTTGGGGCCGGCCGTAGTGGCCCTTTCCATCGGGTACCTGGTCATGTTCGCGTTTTACATGCGCAGGGCATTCGTGCTGTTTGCGAAAAAGAGTTACGTGCAGTTCAGGTGGGCCAATGTGTCCGCCAGGCTGACCTTCCGCCTGGTAGGCGTGGTCCTCTTCTTCGGGGTGCTGTCCTTCGCCTTCGTGTGGTTCATCAAGTCGAGCCCCTGCCTGGGTTATGTCACTGCGATCCTGGGGTTTGTGCCCCTCGAGCTGGCACTGTCGCTGTTCATGGCCGTCAACACAGCTCTCACGCTGCCCGTTAAGCCGGGCTCCAACAGGACGATCAGAACGCTGCCCTGTGTGTCTTTCTGGCTGGAAAAGTATGCTGACCAGTACAAGCAAGAGGTTAGGGACAGGGCTGGGACGGGTTTCAAGCCCTTGTTTTGCTTTGAGACAGCTGTTAAGCTGGTATATTGGTGCGAATTCATGTACCAGTATGACCCCAAGACCAGGCAAGCCAAGGCCCCCTACAACCTCGAGACAGGGTTGTCACTGTACTGCCTGTGGCAGTGCGAGTATATGAGTGCAAAGACGGTGGACGCACATGTTATGATCGCATGGAGCAAGTGTGGCACCATACTAGTGTGTTTCCGGGGGACCAAGAGCACAAGAAACCTGGTGGCAGACCTCAAATTTTGGCGCACACCGCACCCACCCATTCGGGGATATTCCATGCTGGGAACACGCCCCATGGTCCACAAGGGATTCTATCAGTCATGGGATTCTGAGGGCTTCGTGCATAGGGTGATCAATAAGGTCAAGGAGATCATGGCAGACCGCCACTTCGACCGGGGGAATTTGAAGGTGCTGGTGAGTGGCCACTCGCTGGGGGGAGCAGTGGCGGTCCTGGCTGCCCATGACATCAGGAGGTACTGTGGTGTGGCTGGCCATGAGGTCTCCTGCTACACCTTTGGCTGTCCGCGTGTCGGCAACCACAGGTTCGCCACTGAGCACAACGAGTCCGTACCTGACACCTGGCACATAATAAACGACCTGGACGCGGTCCCCAGGGTGCCCAAGTTCTGGATGATGTTCAAGCGCTCAGGCCAGCGGGTGATCATCAATGCCCAGGGGGACATGATCGTCTCGCCCATCTTCCTGGAGTTCAAGATGTCGTCGGCGTTCATCGGAAACATGAACATGGCGCAACACAAACTTGGCAGTTACAGAAAGTCCCTCTCTGCCGTGGCGCTGGCACAGTTTCATCGCTACAAAGCCCTACCAGGGGGCAGCAACGCGATGCGGGAGCTGTTCGACAAGGGACACATAACGGACGTGCTGGGGGTGAGCAGCAAGTCTGCAGACAAGCTGGAGCACATGGCTTCCAAGATCTGGACACAGCGGTCGCCGTATGTTGTTGTGGGAGGATCGGAGGATGGTAAGATAGGGCAGCCGTTAGAGAAGATTGGAGAGTGCGGGGATGAAGGGCCGTCGATGCCGAGGCTGAGGCCAGGGGTTCCTAGGCCACCCTCCACTTGTGGAACTGTGAGTCCCGAGGACGACACCGCACGAGTGTGATGCCTTCTCTCCAGGACGTTCTTGGCAAGCGTGCGTGCTTGTTGGCGTCTGGATGGCGAGGAATTTTTTCTTGTTGCCAGCTGAGGTAGCTCGATGCATAATATGCTCGTTCTTTTTGACAGCTTGGGGTAGAATGGCTGTGAGTGGCAGAACTGGAGCTCTGAAACATGTCGGTGCAAAACGCTGGGCGTTTTGTCAACACTGTGGAGGCACGAAGCAGTGCTGATTTGCGCAATGAAATTGATTGCACACACAGCCTTAAGCACAGTGGGTGGTCTGCAAGTTGTGCGCAGATGCGACCTTGTGTTTGGCTGCTATGCACATATTTATTCCCAAAATGATGGATGCGTGCAGCGTTGTGTTTGGCTGCAATGGGTAGTTTACTCGCCCGAAATTGCAGGGGTTGTGTTGATGGACAGCACCTAGCTGATACATAAGCTGCATCTGCACCTGGTGTCCATGGGTGATGGATAGCAAGTTGTAGTTTTAGAATGGAAGCTAATCCGAACACAATTGACAGGGTTGCTTGTGCGACAGCAAGATCCACAGTTGTAAAATTTGTTGGTATTGAACTTTTGAACTGATATTCCTTGTGTGGATCCCCACGGAGAATGTCAACTGAGGCACCCAGTCAGTGCAGCCCTTTTGCTGAAATCGCATACTCTTTAGTGCCAACAGGTTGTGGGCTACCAGCCAGACGGACAATCGTTGAGACAGATTGTGCAGATTATAGACAGGAATAGCCTACCAGGTAGCCAAAACTCGCTGTGCTCCAAACATGGCGGCGAAACTCGGAACGCGAGTTGGGCCAAGCAGACGAGAGTGCGGGGCCGTCCAGCCCTGGCCACTGGAGCCCGATGGAGCCTTGCCTGAAGCGCACAATGCCCCCGGGACATGCACCGTGCTCTCAGCTTGAGAGACAACCTGCCGAGTCGGCCGAGATGCTGAGAATCCGATCGCCCTCGAAATGTCGGCCGACCACACAGGGCACTGCCGCTCACAAGCGCTCGCTCATTACAATCGCATCCACACACCCCCTCCTCGACCAAGTCCCAAAACGAGGCAAATGCAAACCGTCGTCCATACCCAAAATGGGTGTGCCTGTTTCTTGTGGCGATGCCGGTGGGCCTGTGGTCCCACCCGGTGGTTTCAGCAAAGATGTCCCAAACTACACCGCAAATTTACAATCGCAGCAGAGAAATCAGGACCGAAGGGGGTAGGAGGCGCCCGTCAGACTGGCCAGGTAGCCAGCGGCGCAGAAGTTGTTGACCTGTGCGCGTCCCCCACCCCAGAGAGTCTGGGGCCGCCCAGGCCATGCGGGAGCGCGTGCTGTTCGCCGTCAAGCACTCGCTGTACTCCATGGCCAAGGCCCTGGGCCTGCGCAAGCTCCAGGACTACATACAGGGCGCCACGGTGCTCTCCGGCGCCCCCCTGGTACTGCTGGGCGAGACCTACCAAGGCGACGCAGCCTCCTCTGAGCTGCCGAGCGATGTCGCCGACGCCGTGCTGGCCGATTTCGCCTCCAGACTGTGGATGTCTTACCGGAGCGGCTTTCCGGCGATCGGCGACGGCGATCTGACGACGGACGCGGGCTGGGGCTGCACGCTGCGCAGTGGCCAGATGCTCGTGGCCCAGGCGCTCGTCCGCCACGCGCTGGGCAGGCAGTGGCGGTGGGAGCCGGGCCAGTCGAGCCCGTCCGAGCTGGCCGAAGTCGCGGCCCTGTTTTGGGACCATCCTGGGGAGGGCCACCCGCTGGGCCTGCACGGGCTGTGCGCGAAGGGGGGCAGGCATGGGGTGGTGGCCGGGCGGTGGTTGGGTCCGTGGGCGCTGTGCAACGTGCTGGCGGAAATCGTGAACTCCTCGCGGCCACTGGGGCTGCGAGTGGTGCTGGTTTCAGAGCCGGGTGGAGGCGCACCGTTCGTCAACAGAGAGCGGCTGGGGGAGTACTGCGCCCTGTTTGAGGGGGCCGAGAGGCAGGAAGGGGACAAAAAGGCATCAGAGCCGCCTGGGGTGGGCAAGGGCGAGGGCAAGGGCGTGAAGGGCGATTTAGGGGATGAGACGCCCGGCGGCGGCCTGCAGGAAGGCGGGCGGGCGGGTGTGGTGGTCCTGGTGGCGCTGATGCTGGGCGTCAACAAGGTGAACCCGGCGTACCTGCCGCAGCTCAAGGAGGTGATGACCTGGCCGCAGAGCTTGGGCATCGTGGGCGGCAGGCCCTCCGCTTCGCTGTACTTCGTGGGGCACCAGGAGGAGGAGGTGATATACCTGGACCCGCACGAGGTCCAGCCAGTGGCCTCCAACCCCGGGGACGCGTCCAGCTACCAGTGCCGGGTGCTGAGGCACATGCCGATCGGGGCCATAGACCCATCACTGGCGATTGGATTCTATTGCAGGACGCCTGGGGAGATGGAAGATCTTGTGGATCGGATACAGGGGTTGGAGGAAAGGGCTCAAGGGGCGCCGCTGGTGACGGTCACGAGCGGCGAGCCGGGCAGCGCGAGGGGGGGCCTGGGGGCGGTGGAGGTGGAGGCGGACGGCGACGCGGAGCAGGGCGATTGGGAGGTGCTGAGCTGAGGGATGGCTGAGAGAATTGGCCTGTGCGTGATCGTCTTGTCAGAGAGCTTGTGCGCACATGAAGATTGGTGAAGATTGAAGGTGCTGTGGAGGCTGGGGCCGAATTATTTCTGCGTCCATGGCCGGTGTTGACTGGCTGAAATATGCATTCCCTGCAAAGCATGCCTTGAGAATCATGGGGCAGCAAACCCATATTATGGCAGCGTGGTGCGGTGGGTCCGGAGCCCCAAGATGGGAGGGAACATCATCCCAGGCAAGGAACTATGAATGATGCAGACGAATGGGCAATCACCGCCCCGCTCATCTGAGCTGCGCGCTGGGGCAATTGTGGGGCGGAGGGCAAGAAGTTTCTGCAAACGGATTGGGTTGGGTGAAGGACAGGGAGCCTTGTGCTCTGGAGCAGAAAAAAGACGCAGGGAGGGTAGTTCAGGCGTTGGGGTTAACTGCTGTGTGCACTTTGAATGTGGAGGACGACTGGCACTTGTGGAGTGTGTTGCACAAGTCAAATGTATGTGGTGTGCACAGCAGTGCCAATTGGAGGCCAGTGCAGTATTAAAATAGATAGAGGTGCAGCAAATGCCCAACTCTTTGAACACAGGACACCCAGCTGTTACGGGTGGTGCCCAATGGAGCGCTGTGGAGTCCAAAGCCTGGGAATGAGCACGTGGCACATCTTCCAGGGGGAAGTGGATGCACGATGATTGGCAACATTCCAAAACAACTCCCTTGGCGCTCTGTACTTTTGCTTGGAAGCAACTGCCACAGCTGGCCTGGAAACTTCAAAACTGGCGGCGATTGCCAACCAACTCTGCCCACCTCTCGAGTGGCGCCTGATCTTGCACATGTGCAGCAAAATTTGAACTGAAGAAGTAATGGCCGAGAAACTGGGCAAAGAAGGCATGTCGCAGGAGCCTGGTGAGCAAGGGCGGCGTCCAGAACTCCTGTCTGCGATAATGATCTACCTCTGCAGCGAGGCCCGTTTACAGTGCTGAGCCCACTTGCAGCTGACGTAATTCACCAGAGTGCAGAGCACCATCACTGTAAATGTGCTGCTGATAGCTCTCATGGCCAACAGAAGGCAATCTCGTCTTTCGGCCAATCACGATCTAAGAGGAAAAGGGACAACAGGAAGACATCAGCTCTGAAGTCGCAACATGAATGACTGAGCATGCTTACAGGCAATGCGAAAAATTCGACGCATTGGTCATATCGCATGTCTCTGCTGAACTCGAAATAGCCAAACAGCGTCCCCATGCCAGCGGTCTACATTGACCTCACAATGATTGGCAAAAGCCCCGCCCCCGCAGCATGAAAGAACACAATGTACATAGGTCCACAGACAGCAACACACTCAAGAGAGAACCAGTCGCTGCATGAACAGCGCATTGAACACATGTGTTCGCTGTTTGAGTGCACCATAAACTATCCGCGAATCGTCGTCAACAACAGCTGACACAGCAATGCCACTGCACTGCGACGGCGGTAAAAAGCCAGCGGAGCCCAACACGTATTTGCTTCCCAAGTACCCCAAACAAAGGTACCCAGAAATCTTTCCGTATCTAACACGCTCAGTCCTACCCCACACCCCGATGCATTTGTAACTGCAGATTAAGGGTCCCTGCCCTTTCTTTCAACAACAAGTTCCACATCTGGTGGACCTTGCCGTGTGCCCCTGCGTAGGCAAGGATTTAGTACAGAAGACGAGCTGAAGAATTTCCAAATAGAACTATTTGGAAACTCTGCAGCTCGCGTTCGGCAGAGCTTTGTGCATTCCATCGGAGGGACTGCCTGGTGGAGCCCATATCTGTTTTGTTCAAAATGGGTGCAAAGTTCAGTACCTCGTGCTTTTAGCTAGCTTCCACTTTGCTCACAAGATTGCCAAAAGATTCTGTTGGCATGAGTGCACAGTTTATTTCAATATTTCACTATGTATCCTAGCACCCAGTTTGCAGGGGACATCTCATCGCCCACAAGATTGTGGTGCTTTCCTCGGCGGGGCCCCAGCTAGGCGCTTCAGTTGCACGATGCCAAAGAACCTGGTGAATCACATGGGCCCATGCGTTTCCGAATTGCCCACTCTCTAATCCATCTTACATCTGCTGGGCAGCCTGCCTAGAACGTATTCTACAACAGACTCATTGTTCACAACCGGCAACTCAGTTCTTATCGTACGGCACTCTTCCCACCTGTGAAAACACAGACCAGATACAGCAGCATTCTAAATATGGGAAACACAGGAGAAGGAGCGAAACAAGGAGATCAGAGATCGACTGAAAAGGAGAAACTCACAGAATGTCCTGATGAAATACAGCATACTACACGTTGCCACACGCGACATCTGTGTCCGCACATGTCAGCACCTAGAGACCGCCTACTACCTGGCGACTTACCGCCTCTGGCCGACAGGATAGCTCGCATTCCCATGGTCGTCCGCGGAGACCAATCGACACCTGCTGCCGGGATCGCCCCCGGGGGAAGATCGGCCCTTGGTGCTGTCGACGACCCGCCCTCTGCTCTCTCCAATGGTGCTCCGTATGCGTCGCCCACATCAACTTGGGCTGTGTCTATCACTCCAACTGGCCTTGAATTTGTTTTCGTCAATGGTATTGCATCCGTTGTTGGTCCTACAGTTGCATCTATATCTGGCGCTGACGCTGCAACCAGACACTCGCAGGGCGTTGTGTCTGTCTGCCATCCCCATTTGCCACAAATCAGCCACACTCGCTGTCACGGAAACTAAGAGTCGGCGCAGAACACGTCGTGGCTCTTGCCGCAGAGTCGGCCATCGCCCAAGGCTGTGCATCGTCAACGAAGCTTGGCCGAGCGTGGGTCCGTCCAACGGCTGTGAAGCCATCGCACCCCATTTGCCGAAGCCATTGGTGGTGCATTTGCCGCCCCGATCAGCACTGCAACTGGCTCTGCCGCTGCTGCTGATATCTACGAGCGGCTCACACAACACCTCTCACACAAGCAGCTGCTGCATCTACCGATGCCATTTGGGCTGAATGTGGCGCTGTTGCCGTTGGGGCTGAAACACCAAGTTGCAATGGCGCTGATCCAGCTGCTCTGAATCTGCCAATGGCACTGCTTCACACGTAGTCGCCACTGGCGATAAGGCGCAGTCTTCGGAGTAGACTAGTACGGCAAGCTTCACCGTTTTCCGTTGCCACCCGAGCACGGGTCGCCCAACACTTCGACGTCACGCTCCTGGTTCTGTGCGAATCTCCAGCCGGCGCAAGGGTGTGCTGAATAGGAAGTCTTGCGCCGTTTCCTTCCGTGCATTGGCACCCATACTTTTGCCGTGGTGACGTTCTCGAGCCATCCCGCGCAGCAGACCTCCCATGATAGTGTGTTATTCTGGCACTTGTAAACGTGCCTCACTGTGTGCTGGGTAACGTCACACATGTACCGCTGCTGTTGGTATCACCAAAATCAAACGTCATGGGCCTGGGGCGAATTAGCCCTGCGTCCGCCAGACTTCCTCATGAATGCTCAGTGGCTCGCCACGCCGTGGCCAAACCGTCTCGTACAACTTGCGTCACCCGCTCACACAACATGCAAAAGCGCCCGCTCACCGTCCGGCAGCGGTTCCGTCCCTCCACGGGACTCCGCCGTCGGCCACTGCGGCCTGCCCAATGTACTTACCGCCCCCCCACCCACCCACCCACGCCAGACATCCCTACCCTCACCTCATCGCCGGTGTGGTGCCTCACACGTGTCCTCCACCTCTCCCGAAACATGCCGCCATCCTTCACGCAGAGTCATAAAAAGGGCAGAGCCAGTCAGCAAGACATGCGCCCTGCCTCTGCCGCGACGAGCCTCCGCGCCACCGCCCCACCGCCCGCCCACTCGACAGTTCCGCGAGCGCTCGCAGCCGTTGGGCCGTCCGTTGGGCATCTCCTTGCAGCGCGGAGGTTGTCGCGGGTCCGAGCCGAGGAAGGGATGGCGGAATCGGCGCCTGCGGCCACGCTCGGCGTGCACCACGTCGGCCTGGCGGTCAGCGACCTGGCGAAGACCTCGGCATTCTTCAAGGACGTCCTTGGCTTCAACGTAGGCCCATTGGATTCTAAATCAGTGTGTTGTCCAAACCAGGCGAGGGGCTGGCCTTGCGCCTGCGGGGCCGAAGGCGGGCGTGACGCTGTGCGCAGCGTTTTTTTCCTGTTTACCCTGTGCGTCCCGTGAGCCATCAGGCATTAAATTACGTCAGCAATTGGCCCTGCATTTGGACGCATTGTTTCTTGGCTCATAAAGCTGGCGCGGCTCGGCTTCCCTTTGGGTTGGGCGTGCGACGCGGTCTCCTGCGCGTGATGGGGGTCGCGCGCTGCACGCGCGTTGGCGGTCTGTGGCTTGTGGGCGTCGCAAGGCTGAAGAGCCCGTGAATAGTAAAAAGCAATTAGGTAACTAATAAAGGAAGGTGAAGAGAAGGTGCTTTGGGACATTTTCACCAGTGATGTGAGCAATGTGACTGCACTCTTCTAGACTGTGAAAGAGAACCCCGACTATCCATCGATCTTCGTGTCGGACGGCGCCAACATGATCACCCTGTGGAGCGTGGAAGAGCCAGCCGAAGCCACTCCCTTCAACCGCCGGAAGAATGTGGGTCTGCACCACCTGGCATTCAAGGTGAGCCTGCAAACTCAACCCACCTCATCCCTCCCACCCGGGATGCCTAGGGAAGGAAATGCGCTCAGCGGTTTGCAAACGGATGCTAGTTTGGATTTCGGACTTGTCATGGAGTTTGCGGAGTCTAGCGGTGGCAGCCTGTGAATGTGCCCATTGTTTCTTGAAGCTGAAAGGACAGTGCGCTGTCACTTTCTGACCAGTGCAGTCCAAAGATTTGTGCACTGCAGATGGATACCTGGTTCAAGTGGATGTGGTTCTGGTATCGCCAGAGCCGCAGTGAGCGATGTGGAGCAGTGTGCATGGCACATGTACGCATCGCGTTGTGGGTGCCAAGCGCAGGATTGCCAATGCTGGAGGTCCTGCATACACACTGTTGTGTTTGCATTCCACAACTTGGCACAAGGACTTGCCATCAGGATTCACGGTTGAAACATCTTGTGATGGTAACACTAATAGTCATTTGATTGGGCGATCTTTTGCTGGTGACGTCAGAACTAAATGACATGAGACATTTCTCGCAAAGGTGGACCCCGAGGCACTGGACGAGCTGCACGAGCGGGTGAAGGCGTCTGGCGTGGAGATCGAGTTCGCGCCCCAGCCCCTGGGGCCCAACATGCCGGTGAAGCACATGATGTTCTACGAGCCCAGCGGCGTGCGGCTGGAGTTGATCGGAATTGCCTAGGGTTGCGATGGGCCGGCCATCATTTGCCACCAGACAGGACAGTGAGGACCGCGCAACCTGGACAGGATGGACTGGACTTCGACAGGGTGCACTGGAGTGACCGAGCAGATATGATACCAGTGTCTTAGCTGGCGTCGTCGACGCCGTTTGCCTTTGCAAGAGACCTTGCATGCTGCAGACGACGAGCCGCATACGCACATCAAAAACGCTCGTTTGCTCGTTGCTAATTTCTCCATTCGTGGTCCATTTGCGCTGGCGTAGACGACGGTCCAGAAGTTGCTCAGTGGGGGGGGGTCCGCGAGGGCTGGATCCGGCTGCCAGCCCTGGTGCTTTTCTGCCTTAACATTTTGTCTTGGGGTGGGAATAGGGTGGGGGATCGCCAGAGAAACGATGGGGGATAACAGAGGAAGGATGACTGGCGAATCATTTTGAATGCACGTCACGCTAAATGCACGCCAGCTCTTGTGTGCGTTCTGAACGACGCCGTTGGTCGCCAGTGAACGACCGCCGGTGTTGTGCTCCATCAGCGCTGGGTGCGGGCAGCGGCCAGCTGAGATTTCCAGCACTTGCTTGGACATTTTCCGATTCTCCGTGATTAAAAATATGGCAACATGGATGCAGCCACGCCATAAGCGACGCCATATCCCACACCACGTGAGGGAGACGCATCCGAAAAGAAAAGCACCTAACCCAGATTGCACGCGTTTCACGTCCCTCCGCGTAATCCCTCCCGAGCATTATTCCCATTTCCTACACTCCAGTCATGTACCTCGCCCCCATTCGCAGTCTACACCCACCTCGCACGAAGACCCGCAGCAGCGACACTGAATATATTTTCCTTTGCCACACGCCGCCAGCAAACGCTACCAGCTCCTAATAGGGGCACGCCAAACCCAGCTCCCACCTGCGCGCCCTAAATCTGCCCCCTGCCGCTTCACAAAAGAACACAGTATTAGACAAGCCTAGCACACGACAAAGTACTGGAGTCCCTGTGTTGCCAAATTTAAACCAGCTGCATTCCTGCCTATGAGGGTGTTCCAAAACTTACCCTAGGACCCCTTCGCACTAAACTACTTCCCGCGATAAGACCTTCAATGCACCCGGCCGGCAGGTCAAAGCCACTCGGCGCTTCCTTCAATGAGCAGGCGTTATTGCTCGTGAGGAAACGGGGGCACAGGCCATTCCATGAGAGTGCGGGCTAAACTACACGTGCCAGGGTGCGACTGGAAAACGAATGTGATTCCCGTCCAAATCGAGAAACCCCTGATCTCCTCCATTGATCAAACAATAAAATCAATCTTGTCGCCCAAACGGCCATTCCATCGACACTCCACCGCCAACGCCGACGATCTCATGCATCATTCCTTCTTCGCTGCTTCCCCGTCGTTTCCACCCCCTTTCCGCAATAGTTCAACAGTCCGACAGGCAACTCCTCGAAGGTGTTTCCCACAAAAACTCCTTACGTCGCCAAGCCCTCTGCCACAGTTCGCCCATCCAGCCATCCAGGGCCGCAGCGCTTCGAGCTCTTCACCCTTTATCCGCCGCCGCAGGTTCAAGGTCCCCACGGGTCACGAACCGTTACCTGAGGCCACCAGCTTGCAGCCTTCCTTGCCACCGCGAACCGCTGCCCACCGACCCTCATCGGCCTTCCCTGCGGTCCAGAACAGCTGCAAGCCCCCCCCCCCCGTCCGTACAACCGACCGCGCAAGAGCCACGACCCGTCGCCCGTCGCCACCGAATCAAGGTCCCTGCACACAAAGAGCGGCCACCGGAGCACACCCATCACCACCCTTCGACTGTCGTCGCCAGTTCAGCCTCCTCGCACCCTTCGCCATCAACCATCGCCCTGCTCCGAGTATTCACGGCCTCTCCGCCCAAGACAAGCCGTCGCCCACCAAACAAGATTAACGGATTTACCGGATTTCCTTTTGATTCAATCAATGGATTGAAGCAAGCAATCAAACACTATTAACGGCCGCCCACTCGTCACGTAGCATCGCCCGCCGTACACGATTCGCGCACAACGCCTCTCCCACCGTCAACAACCGTCGCACACCGCCGCCTCGGCCCCCCGCCTGGGCGCCCCGGCCTCCCAGTCGTCATGCGTCGGCACCACCGTGAAGTACTTCCGAATTTCCTCGACGAATCGAGTGCGGTAGGCATTCGGACTGATGATGGTCGGCTCGCTGCCCCCCTCGCCCAGTATGCCACTCGACTTTATCAGAGTCTCGAACCTCTTGTCCAGCGTGTACTCCCGCACAAAGTCGATGATGCCCACCACGAGCTTGGTGCGCTCCTTGTCCAGGCCCAGGATGAGTGAGTAGTCCATGATGGCCAGGTCGGCAAGGAACTTGGTGTCGCGGTTCAGCGCGTCCTGAAGGCAGTCAAGGTTGCGCTGGTCGACCAGCAGGGGGGGAGCCTGCAGGTTGTGGCGCCGGAGGTCGTTGTCGAGAAAGACGGCCTCCTCGCCCCTGCACAGGGTAGAACAGGCCGAAATCGTCAGAAAATCGTACTGAAGGTGGAGGTGATCAAGTGACGAGCACCGCTGGCAGTGCCAGCAGCGCAGCAGTGGATGATAGCAATGGGGTTTCGTTGACATCAATTCTGTGGGGCAACGGATGCGGTCCAGGGCTGCCTCCATGCACTGGCATGCATGCCATACTTCTTAGTTGAAAAATTGGCTTGCAGCAGCAGATGCCATTCTTGAAATTGTTAGCATGTTTGAAAAAGATGAGACTCTTTCTTGTCCAAATTGGCAGCAGTTGAAGTTGGTTGCACAGGGGATAGTAATGGTGCCAATACCAGCAGCAAATCAGTACCACCTAAAACACTGGCACTGAGAGTGTGCTTGTACTGTACGTACATTCATGGACACTGCACACGCCAGCAGATGTTTCAATTGATCAGTGAATCAGGCAACACAGGCACTCATTAATACCAATACGGCTATTACATCATCAGGATGTTGACACAACATTGAAATAAACACTGTTATTCGAACTCAATGTGTTATGCAAAGCATACGGCAGTAGCCAAATGCCTGCCGAAACTCACAGAAAATGTTACCCATTCATGCTTCGCAAAGCTGAACTTTCATTTGTGCATCAACAGTTTGCGAGCATGCATCTCGCTGTGCACCATGACAGCCCATAGGTCAGATACCGGACCAGCCCATCCCGACAAGATTCATTTGCGACACTTTCCACCTCCTCTTCCACAAATTGGTACGAGTCAGCATAAATCGCTGGCAAAATTCCCCACTTCAGCCAGGTACTGATTGCATTTGAACATGCTTATCTGACACTGTCAATTTGTTGAAATTCGTGCAGAAACAGCGCCGCATTCCATTATCTCATACATGTTTTGGGGCCACCATTTCACCAACGATAGCGGCATCACCTGCTGTAGCTCCTTTCAGCCTCGGGGTTGTCCCGCCCTCGCTTGGAGCCTTTGAGATCGTACTTGCGTATGCAGGTGCGGTCGTAGAATACGTTCTCCATGATGATCACTGTGCGCTCCCACTCTTCTGTCCGTGACTTCAGAGACACCTGAAAATGCAACAACCGATGTGAGTGCAGGTTCTACTGCATAATTGTCCTTCAATGCCAATCAGGCCTCATTAACCATCATTCCATTTGTTTGGATCCGTATTGTAGTTTATCATGTCTCAAAATTCAGACACTGCACAATCCATTTTCTACATTGTTATCATGCTTCAATTGAATCTGTTGTTCCACAATTGCACTGTTCGTTGCATGCCACCTGATGGGCGCAGAACTTTAGAGCAAAGCTGTAGGCTGCACCCTGCAGCACGCCGCACCAGCTATCCTTTCCACTTTTCCAACGGTCAGCACTGTGGGCAGGTCCCTGATGCACTTGGAAACGGCCCCGTTGGCCCAAGTTTTAGAGAGCAAATTTTCAAACATTGACATTCTCTGGCAACGCCAGTCGTCAACCTCCCTGGCATGTCGATTGCATAGGATTGCCATGCAAATACGATATCTTTCCTTCTGATTGTCCCAAATATTCCGATTCGACACGCTGTTGTTTGTAATGGCAGCATTGTAGGCTGCTCTCCCGCTGCCATGGGAGAGTCAGTGCTCGTCCCACACAGTTCAATAGGTAGCTGGATAGGAAGCAATAAATAATGCCCCTGCAAAACTGATTAACAAAAACAACAGGGCTGGTTGCATTGGACACCCCATTGACTAGTCTGATGTGAGAGCGTGAGGTGTGAGAGGGATGCCCAGGTGGTGGTCCCCTTTGGGTCAGCACATCTTCCATTTTCTTGATTACCCTTCTTACATTCTGTGGCTGGTCTGGTCTTGAGTTTTCTTGGGTTTTGAGCCCTCCTTTTCATGCGATACAAGCGGGTGGCTTGCGGGATGGGGATATGTTGATTTCGAACAAAAAGCGCTTCGACAATCCTGCGTCTGTCATCAGTTGAAAAGAGCAAGGGATTTGTCCGTCACGTTCTTTTTGTGGCTGATAGTCAATCCACGAAATTTAGCCACCTATGCGGCTGTATGCACAATGTGCCATATCCATCATCGGTTGTACTCATCAAATCGTTGCACTATGCATCAACCACATAACAATACACAACAGGACAAGACCGAGACCAGCAAAGCGATCAGACCTCATCTGTAGCAAAGTACAGCAGCCGCACATATGCGCCATTCCAAGGAAATCAGCCAACCTGAAACATGCCCAGTATCTTGGCCAGACAGATATCCCGGCCAGCGTCAATGGCATCGTCGATGTATTTCAGGTAGTTTGGTGCCAGGTGCCTCAGAAACGAGTCCCGCTCCATGGCAGACATGCTCTTGATGACATAACGCTCATCCATGGTGCGGCCAAAGTAGGCCTTGGTCTTGCCTCCCCGCGCCCTCCACCTGCATATCCACATCCAACGGTGAACATCATATGACGGTATGCAATTCATATGGCAGTGTTATCAATCTCAAAAGCATCCATGGCTTGCCCAGCCAGCACTCACTCGGGCGTGACTCTACTCCCCACAGCTCACAGAGCAGCATGCTTCTTCAACAACAGTACACCCACCTGCAGAAACTCCCCAATGGCAGCAAGAAAAGAAAAACTAAGTTAAGAAGTCAATGGCAACAACTCCTTTGTCCATGCTGAATTATATTTGTGAAAGGTGTCACGAGTTAATACGCCAAGGCATCTTGATTTTCCCCTGCAGTTCACCCCAGGTGTTGCAAATTTAATGGCCACAAATTATGGGGCCAATCGGCCGTAAAGGAAAGCAACTCAAACCACAGGAAAGAACAGGACGGAGAGCAAGAGGCAAAACCGCAGCCTACCTGCACTCAATGCTCTTCTGCAACAGCAAACTGTACTGCAGAAAAAGCTCCTCTCACAAACACACTGGGTGTGCTGCTACCGACTGTGCAACACTGACAACAGCTGCGTAGAACTGCGTGTGCGCCAACATGAAACGCAATCAAGACAGGTCTCCAACGGCAGACGGCCTCGCACTCACAATTTGCATCTCGACAGGCTCATGATGAACGACTTCTCCCCGCCCGGGATGCACCTGCTCCGCAGCTTGGCAAACTGCGGCGCGAAGTACGCCACCACGTCGAACCTTGCCTTGCTGAGCGGCATCATCTCCAGCGCGTCGTCCTCGAACCGCTGCGTGATGTGCGCCGGGTGCCAGTACACGGCGTCGCTGCGCGGCACCCTCGCGACCCCGTCGCTGGCCCGCCTCCCGGTACCCTGGGGCCCTTCCGCTGGGGGTTTTCCGTCCCAGCTACTGCGGCGCTCGTGAGGGCGGGGCTCCGCCCGCTCCCCCGCCGACCAGTGCAGGGCCTGCATGGCCGCGACCTCCTGCTGCAGCTTTTTCTGAAACGAGATCGACGCCAGCACGTGGGCGATGACGGAACCCGGCTCGTCGTCGAAGACCGGGATGACGACTTCGTCGCCGCCGGAGGTGCACTGGCCGGCGGTGATCAGCGACCGGCCGTTGAGGAACACCTGGCCCACGCTGAGGGGCACCATGCCGGGCTCCGACGACTTGTGCGACCTGGCCCTGGACAGGAAGGGCGTCGAGTTGTTGGCATTGACCTCCAGGGGGTGGACCTGCCGCGCCAACTCCGGCACGGGCTCCGACTTCCTCTTCAGGTCGCCGTCCACGCCGTTGGCCAAGTCCGAGGAGGAGAATCCGGACACCAGCCGACGGGTGAGCTGGTGCACGAGCGGCTCCTCCCGCGGGGAGAAGGGATCGGAGGAGCAGCGGCGGTGCGAGGGCGGCCCGTCGCCGCCGTCGCCGCCGTCCGCGGACGACGACTCCCCGATGGCCTCCCCCGCTGCCCGAAACTTCTCCGCCTCCGAGTTGAAGATGTCGATCAGGTTGCTGGCGCTGGAGTTCTTGTGCAGCAGCTTGCGCGAGCCGGCCGTGTCGATCGGGGGGATGGCGCCCACGCGGCGCAACTCGCCGGGGGGCGTGGCCATCAGGTCGCGCCGGCGACTCGCCCCCCCTCCCTCCTCCTCGCCCCGGTCGATCCCCACGCCGTCCGGCGAGAAGGGCCGGATCAGGAAGGGCGCCTCAGCGAAGGGGGACCGCAGTGGAACCCAGCCGCCCTCATCCTCCCCGAGCTCCGAGGCCTCGCTGCCGACCGGTTGGTCGCTGGTGCTGTCCAGGGGGCCGTCGGCGCTGCCCAGCCTGTGCGACGCCACCATGCACTCCCCCTCCGGCGTGGAAGCCCGCGCCGACCCTTCCCCACCGCTGTTCCGAGTCTCGATCGCCTCCGGGCCTCCATCTTCGTTGCGAACCGAGTCCTGGCGATCACCTCCCGCCCCTGCCACCGATTCGGCATCTGGAGGCGGATCCGTGCCCTCACGGTGAATCGGCGGTGCCTCTGGCGGGTCTTTGGGCGTCTGTGGGAGCGGCTCGGACTGCCTGCGCGGCAGCAGGTCGGCATCCAGGTCGGAGGCCTTGGAGCTGACGGTTGGCGGGTTCTGTTGGGTGGGGTCTGACATGAACTTGGCCCAGGCCAGGACGTTCACGGCGAGGTCCTTGCGCAGGCCGTTGAGCTCCAGGGCGCAGTCCAGCAGCACCTCGTCGAAGTTCACCAGGTTGGAGCGCTTGTCCACGCCGCCTGCGCCAACATCAGATCCAGCTCAGACACGATCCAGCAGTCCAGCGGAACCAAACTCCTCAAGTCCAACGTCAACCAGAGTATGCCCAACAGATCCGATCAGCCCCATCATCGAACATATCTGCAAGGAAAAACTGGGATTCGAACCTTGAGAACAAATTTGCTTTTAAACTTGAAAGCTCAGAGACAAACTCCAACACTGGAATAAAAAGAAATGACAAGGAAGTCCACAACAGCACACAGTGTGCAAAGGCCAACCACATCTGCTCACCTTTCCTTGCGTGCCGTATGATCCTCTTCAGCTTCTCTGTGAATTCCGTGTGCTCCTGGTGGATGTCCCTCACCAGCGTTTTGTGCACATAGCTCTCACGCGATGCATGCCCATCGCCTGCCTGCTCCTGCGACACCTGCAGGGCCTTCTCTACTGCAGTGTAGGCCTCGTTCGCTTCCTTGGATCCACACCACCACAAGCAGATCACTTGTATTCTTGCCTTTGCGAGGAACAACCCTAGGGCGCCAATAAGCTCAAGAGCAAAATGCATTCCAGAACACCAGGTACGTTTAATCCATGACTGCGGACTCTAGTCTGAAATGCTGGACACATTTGCAGTTACAGCAATTGAAATGGTTGGAGACATGATGCAAATGCACACCTGCATCAGCTCATTGCCACACTCAGTCATCCACATCAGCTGGTTGTCATTGCTGTAGCACAGCTCCCGCGGAGGGATGTGCAGCTCGTACGGCTGGAACCGGTCCTGGTACACGCATGCCACTGTCCGGCCATACCCAAAATACCGCACAAACTCCAGGTGCAGCTGTCGGTCGAAAACCTGCAGAAAATTGGAGTTGCACGACAGGTCCAGGAACGCCCCAAAGGACACCCGCATCGCATCAGGGGACAGTAGGACACGGCGGACTGTGGCCAGAGGCTGCCTGCCCAAGCCCTTGGGTCGGGCCCAGAACCAGAGTTGTCCCGAATTTTGGAGCTCCTTGTCTGGGGGCAAGGACACGACCGACATGGTGATGCGCATGCCGCCATGCAGGAAGGTGCGCACATGGGACGAGTTGCCGCCATGACAGTCCTGCTGGCATTGCGACAGAGGCACGCTGTCACCCTCACAGCACACAATGCAAAATTTGGAGCAGCAAAATCGCAGCGCTTACGAACTGCAACGGGACAGGAACATTGTAACAATGTTGTAAACGGTGCAACACTCCTGTTGTAGTAGCAGATAAGGATACAAAGTTGTCAAACGCTTTCTGTTGCGTTACAAAGAACCTTGCAGATCAAAAACTGGACATCTCCATCGCTGTTCTTCACACCATTATTCTCTTTTGTCGTCGACCTCTTGATTGCACTGAGCGGTGGAAGAGCTGCTGTTGCGCATTCCAGGCAACAACAGAACCTAAATTTTATTGCTATCATAGTCATCGGTGTTGTGCCTGTCATGTTCACGAAATTACAGGCATAGGGGGAACAGAAAAGGGTGGCAGGAAGACATATGGCAAAACATCCAAAGCCATTTGAATTGACCCACATGTGGACAGCGCTTCTCTGAGTCAGCTGCGATGGACATGAGGAAACTGGAGAGCGACCGGTCACTGTCGCTGTCATAAAAGTCGATGCTGTGCAGGTGGTGGGGCTCACACATCAACCCCCGGCGATGATTCCTGCACACAGTGCAAGGTGTATCAAGTTGGCCAAAGAACATCCAATCCACCACAGAGGCCTTGTCAGTGGTATGCATGATTGTTCACTGTACATTCCCAACATTTCATGTGGCCTGCACCTTGCACAACACAACATCCAACAAAATGTTTGTGCTCCGCTCACAGACTGTTAGACACACCTGCTGCTCATTGCAGCAAGCTTTACTTTGGAATAGAAAAGTATGTCCTGTTCATCTTGGCAATGAATGCGGCAACTTGGTCATGCGAAGTGTGATTTGGGTTTTTTGTGATGTCATAGAGCTACATGGAGCATCAACACAAACAAAGCATTGCCACTGCCCGATGTCCACAGATACACAATAACGTTGACAACCACAACACCCTTCCCTTGATGGCGGCTATGAGCTTGACTTGCCTGTCATCACACACGAGTGCAAGGAATACCATTTCAAACTCAACTCCAAACACCAAGCGACTCCAATTCAGTTTTGCCTATTGCATCATGATGGAGCGATTCACAAAACTCACGCTCACCTGATGGCGATTGAAGAAGTGAATCTCAGCGGCTCCTCCATCACGTGCAGCACCTTACTCCGCACCCTCCCGCTCGTCGACACCTCCCCAGAACTGCCTACCTGCTCGCGTGTCCTCATTTCCTCCCCATCGCACATCGCCAACCGATCAGCATCGGCACTCTCCGCAGAAGGCCTGTGCTCAGGGCTTACTGCCTCTTCCTGACCTCCAGACTTCAAACCCCTCAGGCACCCAGTTGACAAGCTACGCTTGCCCATCCGCGCCTTACCCAAAGCACCCCCCGCCGGCTGCCCAAACAACGAGATCACCCCGTTCCTCTTTGGCCTCCAATCACCCACTTCTTCATTCTTTTCACCCACCTCGCTTCTCTTCTCCTCTGTCACGTCGCTCCTCGCGTCACAGACAAAGTCACTATTATCTTCCCATGGGTTTTCTGAATCATCAGTATCTTCCCACCCGTATGCATCCTCTCCCTCTGCCGCTGGGTCGCGCTTGCGGCCCATGAACACTGGCGTGACATATTCTTTCGATTGGGAGATGTGGTGCCGCGCCTCTGACGCCCACCAACCGGACACATGTGGCGATAGGGAATGAATGGGTCTGCTGGAGCGCCACTTTGCAACGCCTTGCACAGACTTGCACACAAACTCGTGGCCGATGTCACGCCACAGATCCAGCCCAGCATCGACAGGGAACCCTGCAATTCATCAATTGCTTGTCTCGTACTTTGCCTTGTTCGACACAATATCATTCTCAATTGTAAGTCTGTCAAAGTTCTATCAGCGATGTCTGATTTTGTTTCGTGCTTTTTGCATCAATCAACAATCAAACGTAGATATTGAGACTGGCAACGATGGGTAGAGGGCCATTTGCAGTGCCCCTAATGGCTGTCTGTCAGTTGATAACCGATGTGCACACCAAGTCATGGAAAATGTTGTGCCAGAGGTCCATCCCACATCCACAGAGAAGCCTGCAATGCAGCATTGCCATCAGGTTCGTTTCTATGACAATGTCCGAGTGTGCTGAATACACTTGTTTGGCACTGCTCCATTTCAGCAAACCTCATTCACAATTGTTCAACTTTGACTGATTTTCGTTTAAATCCAAGGCCAGCCCCACATCACCTTGGGCTGAGGCCACCTGGGAGCGCTCTGCCTGCAGAATAGATACGAAGAATACAAAACTAAAGAAAGAAAGTGCAAAGCGGTAAGTGGCATCTTGTACGATTGAGACACATCCAAAACTTCGCTTCACAATCAATCTTCTCTATCAAAATCAGTCTCCAAATCAAACGCATCCATGGGAAGGGAACTGGCGCATGAAAACCCTGGGGCACTGCCCTACCAAATTTTGATCGCATTTTTCTTTCCTTTGTCATTCTTTGTTGTCTTTACCTTTCTCTCACATTCATATTCAAAGGTTTTGCTCCTATCATGTCTTCCCAGATTCCTACCTTCTGCAACAGCAGCCATCGCTGAGCTTGCGACCGACAGCTCATCAGCAAGGAACGCCGACTCAAGGCGCATGTGGTATGCTGCAAAGATGGATTGCTTCACCACCCGCGACAGCTTGTCCAGCTGCTCCGGCGTATCGCCGTACAGCACAGCCGTGCACACCAAGGGCACCTGACAGATTCACAATGCAGAAACAACGGCTTCAAAGGATGGACAACACCAATGCCAGTTTGGTGAAACAGCAACAATGTATATTGTCTTCACTCGAGATTGCGTACGCAACACATTACAGTAACAGTTACGTTACATTACGTTTACGTATGTTACGTTACGCATAACAGTTACACGCACAATGACGAGTTTGAGAGGTGTGCACATTCCAGTGCTTGGAAATGATGCTCAGGAGCATGCTTGCCAAACCACCTGTCTTGTATTGAGATGGCTATGACATATAAACTCTTTGCATGCGGTCTGTATTCTGGAAAAGTGTCATCCCACAGCAAAAGAAAGCTCACTGCACACAGATTCTTTTCATCTGTAGCAAGTCTCAGGACAACACAACTCAAACATTGAATGTGCTGTGATAATGATTGTCATAGTGATGGTGAGGGCTTTGCCACAAGCAAGGACAGGAGCCGTCCAGATCCAAGGGGATCTCCAATGCATGTGCGACGTGAATGCACATACTTTGGAAAAGCTCAGGGCTACTTGGGCCCGCTCAGCAGGGCTTGCTGGAGTTTCCAGCTCCACCACTGGCAATCAGGGGTTCTGGCGCACAATATTTCTGATTCTGGCTTCCTTTTGTACTTCAAGACCATTTGTGCGTTCTGTTGCAAACTGGGCAACTAAATTGGAATGAAGGAAGCCAAAAAAATCAGGACTGAAGGTCCAGCAAATGCGCAGTACTCTGAAATGCCCCAACTTTTCACACAGTCTGCTTGATGAAATCAGTGCCACAAGAGCTCCCAGAAAAATTCTCGACATTCTCCAGGAAAAAGCATCCTACAAGTGTGCAGAAAACTGCCCTTAATGCCTTTCTTAGGAACTGAGGACAATGAATCACCACTTTCAACAAATGAAGCTGTAGCGCCTATGTAAGCAAGCCTGAATGAGCATCATTTCGGGTGCACCTGGCAGCCTTTGAAGATCATGAGGGGGGGGAGGACGGCCCGTTTCATGCGGCCCCCCACCACAGTGGGCTTGCGTATCACATCCATCACAGCAAACTCCTCACAGCGCCCCATGCTGCTCTGCTTCACCTCAGATACGGATTTCAGATTTACAACCTGTGGGAGGGAACAGTGTTGGACGACTTGCTCAACTACATTTGGCACAATGTGACAAAACAGCAAAGTTCCACTGGCAATGACAGACACGATTCAATCGTCGATGGTGAGTTTCAGCTTGGACATGAAAGGAAATGAAAGGCAGGTTCTGAACCGTATGGGGTGGACATTGTGCTCTCAAGCCAGATATTCCTAAGGGGCCGCAGATTTCTGCTCATCCTGAAATGGTCACTGGCAACACAGTAATTCCCATGCAACAGCCCAATTGATGGCTGGTGCATTTAGCATCCAGGGTGGTGGATGTTACTAGGCTGGTTCTGTGCCAATCTCAACAGAAAACAAAGAACAGCACAGATTTCTGCTCAAGATGCGGGGTTACCACTGCGTTCCACTTTCCTTCTTCTTGTTTCCCTGTTTGTGCACCCAATAGGGTGCATTCAACAGTGGACTTCCATCTTTCCTTTTAGCGTCAGAAGCAGCATGTTAGAAATATGCTTTTGTGGACCTGCAATTGGGGAACGCACCTCTGCTCCTGTACATTGTGCCAACATTTCCAGCTGGGGTAGTTGCACGTTGTATACAAGTATGATGCCCTCCTCATTGAGCTTCTCGATGGCAGCCCTTGCCACATTCTTCTCCACAAGCACCACGTCTGGCCGACAAGAAACAATCTTACTGGCCACAGCATCCAGGTACTCCTTACCCTGTGCAGACAGCCCAGCCTCATCACTCCCTTGCCTGGATGTGCTGCAGGAGGCGCACAAACACTGGCTGGAGTGGCCGCATACACCACATTCCGCATGAAGCAACATCAAGTCGAGTAGGTGTCACATAACCGAAACATCAGCTCGTCACAGAGCAATATGGGGCATAGGAATGTTTGGACAGGCAGCTTCTGCCAGCCCAAAAAAACACGTTTCAGGTTAGATACCCAAGGACCGGGGACGAAAACTATGACTGAAAGGTCTACATGTTGGGTAGACCAATCCAGCAAAGTCCACCAACACCATGATCCCATCCACTGACCCTAACCGCTGCCCAGCAACCACACAGACAGAACCATGGCCCATCTCCCAAAACTAAAGGCGACCCATGGTAACCTTGGGTTTTGTTCTTTTTCCCAGGTTCTTGATTCCCGGTTGGGGCACAAATGGCTGGAAGGGGAGCAAGAATTGTGGTGGATGATTGAGTGCACACATCGTAGCTGACGTGCAACAACTTTGCATTCTCCTATGTGACAAAATCAATCTGAAAACTTCCAGTGATTGACATGAATCCCCTATTTGTTGAAGTGCCACACAGTTCGAAGCGAACAGAAAAACACAGATACGCATTCTTAACCACCAATGGAGAAGCTGTGCACAAGATTGTGTGTTGAGCTCCGCTTCCATCGCTTCATCATATCAAATCCCAGTTATGACAAGCTGCATATTCGTTGAGACACACGAGGAAAACACGCCAGTGTGGACCTCTTCATGAAGCAATTCATGCTCATGAGAACCCTTCACACATGCAAGGAATTCAGAAGCGAAAGGACTATCCTTGCCCTGTCCTCCTTTATAACATGCCCAGCAGATGAAAAAGCCACATTGATTTGAACATCGTTATGTTCCTTCTGTCATATCACATTTCACATGCCACCTAGAATTGCCAAAATTTAGGCTACAACATTCAGCGCGCTCTGTCAGCTGTCATTCACACCCAGTTGCACCAAGCTGAACTGAGGAACAGCATCAAGTCATGTTTCGTTTCGCACCCTGCTGAGATATGCTGAGTTGAGCTGCAACAAAGTCGTTGCTGAGGTTTCAAACTCCAGAGGACCTGACAACAGCAGCAGCCGCGGATTGGGCAACTTGGACTGCATCCGGCGATGCGCCCTGTTCTTCCGCAGCACCATGCCATGTATGACCTGGCTCTCCTTGGGCTCACTCACGCCGGGCACGCACTCCACCTGATGGCCACAAAGCAGTCATAAATCAGCTGTCAACAATTTTTCCCACATGCGAAAATGGATTGCCCTTGGACGAATCGAGTGTTTTTGTGGCTTGTTCATACCCACAAGTGTGCTTTCAGGTTATGATGAGTTCCTGTTGTGGGCTGGTCTTCCAACAGCAGAATATGGAGACGCCCACTTTCCAGCATTGATAGCACGCAAAACCTGAAGAACAGCAACAACAGCAACACCACCAAACAAACAAACAACTTCGATTTGGAATGAATGCTGAATTCTCCCCTTCCCCCCTGCCCTTCCTTGAGGGGCAAGCTCCTCCTCTTGAAAAGCGTGGATTAATTCTTTATGTGGTCCATCTTCTGGGCCTTGCTCTTTCTTGTGAGGTTGTGTACGGCCCGCATTTCTTCTGCTAGGACATAACCAGGCATCTGGCCTGTTTGAAATGATGAGGCGTTTTGGAAGAACATGAGCAACAACAGACACAAAAGTTCCCAAACATGCTTCAAACCCAGTGCCCCACCACAAGCCAGGCCAATAACCGTGATGGATGCTCCCTCACAAGACATGCACCAGAACCATGTGGACAGATTCTACATACATTCCATATATACATATCCTACAGTACACAACCACAACTGGGCCAACATCGTTGGTGAGTCTATTCAGTATAATGCAAGTTGACAGAGAAATTTTTTGAGTGCAGACAAAGCATTTGGGTAACATGGAAACAAGGGTTCAGGAATGTTTTGCAAACAAGGCGGTCGCATCTGTGCACCTTGACATATTCTCTTGGATCCACGATCCCTGTCGTGCGGGCTGCAGACAGGTCTAGGCACTGTGCAGCACTCAGTGCGATGTCCACTAACACTGGCAGCCACTCATCCCTGCCTTCCACACACAGTCCGCACAGCAGCTGCTTCACAAACTTGACCAAATGGTCACGGGAAGCACCAGACAGCGCTATCCTGGCAGCAGACACACAGAGAGAGGACTTAGCACAGAGTGAAATCTTACTTGCTTTCTGTGTTGGTTTCTGCATTTCATTTCAACTCCCAGAAAGCTGAAATTGGAGCTTTGCTTCTTGTTACTGTTGCTTATAAGCAACAGAATTTATAAATTCCATATTCTTGTGGTTGGTTTATTGGTGGACGTTCAAGAGTTGCCGCTGCTCTTGCACCAAGTTATCTTTGGTGGTCCTTCCTTTCCTTTCCCTCTCTTTGGTTTCCTTCTTGCCATTTTGCACTGTCAAGGATCGCTGTTCGCGATTCCAATCAAAAACGAAACAACACAAAGTGGCGTCATGTCCCAAAGCAAGAAGATACCCAGGCGTTCCCCCAGGATTCCCCAGAATAAGATTCTCATTGTTCTGACCATCGTCTGTGTGCTACTTTAACAACACTTGGTGATTTCTGAAATGCCTTGCCTTAGCCAAATGACAAACGCAGACACTTTCTAGGGTGGGGGTCCCCTTGAATGGGCATGTGCTTCCACCTCTAACAATCCCTGCAAGGTTCTGGCTGCACACTGTGCTGCCGTTTGAGAGTTTTGCCATTCCACTTCCACGTGGCTCACATGGACAAACAATGCCCCCATTTGGGGATGATGTCGATGCTGTGGGCCCATGTGGAGGTTGGCTTGCATGAAAACGAGGCACAACAATTTTGGGTGATTACAATCCGTGCGATCCAAATTTCAACAATAGCAGCAACAACGTTTCCTTGTTGTTCATTCTTTTGCTGTTTTGACTTGTTCCAAAGCATTTCCTGCCAAAATTTTGGCTGGCATTGTGGCCATCGCTACAAGGATGGAGATGTGGAGAGTGGGAGTTATGTGCTTGGGACATGCTGGTCACTGAACAGCACCATGCGCACAACCTGACAACAGTCACTGGCACAAAATGCCCTCAATGGTGCAACAGTGCCGCTCTGTCAAGTTGTTGCCAACATGGTACGAATGATGAATATCCTGAACAGTCAATGGATTGAGTCGGGACTTCTTAACCCCTTTCCCTGTGTTATCACGTTCCCACCAAAGCACCCTGTACTTCCATGCACACCACTCACCTCACTTGATTCCCCCCAATGCCCTGTTCCCGCGAATGGTTAATTGTGCAGCACTTGCATACAAGACAGCAGCAGTCCGATGTCTATATTACCACCGAAATCTTTGCTGAGGGACAGCAGCATTCCGATCTCTATATTACCACCGAAGTCATTGCTGAGAGACAAAGTGCTGGTGAAGCAGCTGCCGCAAAGTCGCTAGAAAACGCCCTGAAATGAACTGTGATTCAGGGCCTCATTTGCACAATTCTAAGTGTGTGCCTATTGTATGTCGGTGTGCCTGAACCTGTTGTAGGATCACAAGGCACCATGGTCTGGTGCAACAGGCACTTCATGCCTCTCAGGCAGGATTTTTGTCCAGGAAGCTTCCAGCTTTGGTCCAGCAATGTTGATTTCAGTTCACCTCCTGAGTTCAGAACCAAACTTAGAGCTTAGAGCTTAGATTTATATACATAGGCATCCAGCCCCTGGCCGAATGGGTATCCAAACAGGCTCCTCAATAACGAACCGCTGCAGCTCACCTGCAACCCTCGTATGCATGACTAAAATCTACAGGCCTTGCTTTGATCACTTCCTCAGGCGTAACATCGCCATTCTCTTTGGGATTTGTGTCACCGCTCTCCTTCAGTGTCTCCTCACTGTCGTTGGCTCTGCTTGTCTTGGCAATAATGATCCCATCTTCTTCAACCGGAGGAGGCACATCCCAAGTCAACGCGCCATCCAATGCTAGTGCCACTGAAAACACCCCTTTCCCAGTTCCTTCACCACCACTCTTCTTCTGCACACATGAAACACAGAAAGCCGTTCAGTCAGCCACTATGGCTGAATCCCCTTGCTACTACAAGAGGACAACAGGTTCTTGCAATCTCCACAGAATATATTCCCCTAGTGCACATCAACGTCTCAAATGCCCTGTAAATACTCTGTGCACACAATGCACTATGTATGCACTGGCTTGATCAACCCTCACACAGTAGTTCAGGCTGTTCCAAACCACACAGTCAATATGGTCAAGCCCTTCAGAGCATCAAGGATATTATGAACAGTAGTGCTGCCTGCCTGACAGCCCGATCGTTGTTCGTCCAATGAACAAGCCGGTCTCATGCAATCCATCTTTGCTGAAACTGACATAGGGCCTAAAACTCACGAGTGGAAACACAAGGCCAAAATCCACAGAACCACAGTTTGACAATGCATGCAGTCATCAGGAACCAACCCAGCGGAATCATCTGCTGGGCACAGCCAATTCTTGTTTTGCAGAAGTGCATGGCCTGAGCTGAACAAACACTCAGGAACAGTCGTTTTCGATGGAACAAAACTGTACCATCACCATCAAAATGCATAGGCCGTGCACTGTCACTTTGCACCCCAAGGCTTTGCAACAAACAATAATGTGTCATGTTGTTCATCGCCTGCAACAGGTGTGTCTCCTACGTGGCAGAATCGCAAAGAACTACACAAATGTTGCTCATCAGGGGATGCACCATTTATTTGGCACCATTGTCTGTGGCACGCAACAACCAATTCTCTTTGGGGATGCATGGTGCCACCTATGCAGCTATGTTTGTGTTCGTTGCTCTGACGCATCTAAATGCAAGAAGTGGCCACACTTCTGTGTGGCATCAATTGGCATGTGGGGAGTGACTGTTCAGTTCAGTCCCACAACCTTGGGCTGGAAGAGAGGGTGGTCATTGCACAACCTGAGTCTTCGCTCTGCAAAAGGTAACCCAATGTTGACAAGATGGGGAACAATGCCAAACAAACATTTTGAAGGTGCACGTGCACATCATCGCTTGCAAGGTGCAGGGTCCTGCTTTGTGCTGTGATGGCAGACACAACCCAAGGATTGAGGAAATCCATGGTTTTGCAATTGCTAAAACATGATAAAGTGTGCCCTTTCGCCAAACTGGCTTCATTGGTCCATGTCCCGAGAAAACTATAGGGAATATAGACTGTGCTCCCCCAAGGATTTAGAGGGGGAACCAGTCGATAGGTATGCTTCCCAGGCCTGCATGAACAAAGTGTCCAAATATTAGAAAGCCATTGGGCACAATCTTCAGCACTGCCTTGGTTTAGACTGCCAACGATTTTGTTTGATCATCTGTGTTCATAACCAGTGTGTGGATACATTGATTGCTAATCTTGCTTCATTTTCAGCCTTTCGCTGTTTTTCTTTGTTACTTTCTCGTTGTTTCGAATGCAATTCCTTGCTGAGGTGGACACAAGGAATGCCGCACACCATCCAGCACCTCGGCGACGATGGCCAGGATCAGCGTCCCAATCCCGCGCATCGAGGCGCAGACGTGCTGGCTAGGGCTCGACCCCGCCATGCAGACCCCTCTTACCAAGCGGGCCGAACGATACTTCGCCAGCACCACCTATGGCGCCAAAAACTGAAGGAAAAAAATAGGCGCCCCTCTCTTCCCCCAGCCCCTGAGCGGGGACCAGGCCCCGCCCGCCCCGCGCCCCGCACCTGCATGCTCCTACGGACGATGCCCTCAGTTGATTGTGCCCCTTCGCGACGCCGATTCGCCACACGCTCGCCTGGCGAACATAGCCACACAGGGCGCCCCTTAAACACGCATCCCTCAAAGAGCTCCCTCCCATGCGTTTCATGCCGCCTTGAAGCATCGCAGGAACCCTCTGCCGGACTCGGCAGTGCGGACCTAACCTGCGTCCAACCGGGGTGGGGAGGCTCCCAGCCCTCTGTTCTTAACCGCACCGCCGCAGCACTGGATCGCCTCAATCCAACGCAACCAGCCATCCGCAGGCATTTCGCAGCAAGCGCAACCTGTTCGCCTCCAGAGCCTCCATCCGCGGCCCACCTCCCCGCCTCTCACTCCCTCTGCCCAAAACAGTGGCAGACGCGACCATCGCCCTCCACCCCCCTCAAATCGGGGCAAATCAAACAGGTCGGAGCGGCCAAAACGCGCCCCACCGACAACACCCCTCCCTGTTGCAGCCCAAAACGGCATCGATCCCAGATCGGCCCCCTCCCACGCCACCAGATTTGGGCCAATGCCCCCCGCCTCCCCCGCCCGTGCGGGGCCGCCTGGACCGCGGATGCCCCTCCGCCCGCCGCCCATCCCTCTCACCTGGGGTCCGATCCCCTCAGCTCGGTCTCGCCATCTGCTGGCGTTGCGCGGCGCAGCCCGTGGCGGGCACGGCGCCCCCGCCCCAGAATCAATCTCCGCCTCGAATCACGATTTGCGCCACGCCGCTGTCTGCCAACGCCAGCCTGGGCCGCCACCGGAGGCCCACCGCCCCCAGCGGACGATGCGATCGTCCCCAGGTCTGGCGCCGTGCCTGCCGGTTGGAAAACGCTGTGCGGCGGCAGCCGGCGCCGAAATTCTGCGCTGCTGTGGCGGGCGGGACGGCGCTCAACGACGCGCCCAGCGCTCTGGGTGGCAGAATCGCCAGGGGCGTGGCCAGTAGTACTTTGGTGAGTAGCTAGTACGTTGGGGGCATGGGTCCAGGGGGGGGGTCAGTGCCGGCTCGCAGCCAGATTGAGCGATGATGATACCGGTGGTGTATGAGCTCATGGGGTTGGAAGGTGGCGAGAAATTGCGGCGGTCTGAGGCGGCGGCGTGTCGGTCTGTGGGGCCCGTGGTGTTTTGGCATACAATTACTGGCTGCACCAAATCGGTGACTTTCCGCACTAAATCGGTGACTGCTGGCACCAACTCCCTCCAAACTTACCTAAACTAAAACCTAAACCCTACAACCTAAAACCAAACCTGCCCTAACCCTAATCCTAACCCTAAAACTTGCCCTAAAACTGAGGTTAGTACATAGTGTGCACGTGATTTAGTGCAAGCAGTCACCGATTTGGTGCAGGCAGTAATATTATTTCTGGTGTTTCGGGGAGGTAGGTGGTGGGAGGCGACGGTCTGGAATGAACACAGCAGCGGAGCGCGCCGCCCGCGTGGGTGCGTTTGATCCCCTTTGTGGCCAAATGCGCGCGTTGTGGGCTCTTGCTGCGAGATGTGTTAAGATTTGGGACTACCAGTGCAAGACCTGTAACTGATGATGTCCCAACTTATGGCACTGGCTTGGCACAACGTTTTGCTTATAGGCACAACTAGTTAGTTAACCAAGTGCTGAGTCCTCTACTGAGTGTTGTATTGTTGCATATCATTGCTGCATTTATTTAAGGCCGCGACCCAAAGCACAAACCTTGTACCCACCAGCCGATGAGGGGCACACTCCCGTTTGCTTGTCTGCTCAAGGGCATTTGTTCGGTCACCCGTCACGGACGACCGAACAAATGGAGCACGGTGCTCCAAGAAGAATGGGGTTGGAAAGTTGGTCAGAAAAATGACTGGACTCGCGCAGCACCATTGGAGGCCATGGCCTTACGTGCGAAGCACTCGTGGGTCAGTTGCCCCCATGTCCACTCACACCGCCAAAAGTATTGCACGGTACCGTATTGCGGCACTGACCATCCATTGGCACCTCGCGTGGGGCTGCCGGCGCACCAGCGCACAAGAGATATGGGTGTCGGCACATGCGACAATGGTGCGATGATAGGGATCGCATCGTGGTGCCAAAATATGGGTTTAGAACATTCCAGAAAACATAGCCAAGCCAATACATGGACTGCAGGAGTCAAATTGCCCAACTGACTAAGTCGCCTGTACAGAAAGCGGGAAGCTTGCTTCACTCCTAATTCGATTGGGGGGCGACAATCTGTTCCCTTGCATCGGTACAAGCCCCTCGCAACTCACAACACGAGCAGCAACGCGGCCAAGGCCCAGTCACCAACACGTGCCCAGAGGTGTCACTCAGCGCATGGGCTGGAAATTCCTTGGCACTTTTTCGCCTGGGCTCGTCGCACATCTTGTACTGACAAACACGCCAGCATTGTGCATTATTTTCTAGCCTTCATTCAAACATTGTTACGTTGAGAGACGTATAACAAATGAGCGTGAAGGGCTCGGTCGCGGGGACAAATTGCACATAGCCTTTCTTGTTCTTGGAGCCACTGTAAATCTGTATCTGCTCTCCTTGCATCAAGACATGCGATAGAAATCATTTTTCTCGAGGGAGTGTTTTGCTTCCGCCTGCACTTCACCACACCCAATGATGGTGCGATATCTTTTCAATTGACTAAGCTGTACCAAGTGTTGTTGGGTGTCTTATGTGTGCGGTCTGCCGGTGAGGTCCTCCAATTTCGGCGCCGCGCGGTGAATTATTGTCGAGTTGATAATTGCTCTCATGTGTCCGCAAAATACAAGGACTGGAAATTTGTGCCTCTTATTCGAGCCATGCGTAGCTGATTTCTTTGATCTGGCAGTGCCATTTAGATCACCATGTCATGTTGGTACACATCCGCTGTTGGCGAATCGCTTCAATCACACCTCAAAGCCACAAGAAGGAAGCACGGCAGGAGCATATGTGATTCTAAACTACTTCAGAAGTCAAGGAACATCTCTCGATCGCTCTGTAGTTTACCGCCTGATTGTGATTTCCAAATGTCAACGACTAGAACATTATCCTGAAAAGAATTTCAAAAACATTTCAGGGAGAAACTGCTCGATGCTTGAAGGTGAACACAGGCATGCACACAACGGAAGCTTTTTGTCCAAAAGCGGTTTCTCTGTATTCCACGTACTTCACCACGCCCAGCTTGGGCGACCCAAGCTCGTCCGAAGAAGGGTAGACACTGGCAGTGTCACACTGCATGTCCGGAACGTCTGCTTTTAGCGCTCCTGGAGATTTGCCCGCAGTACAGCATGGGCCAGACGACGGCTTTTCCAGAAGCGCTCTTCACTCCAGCGCAAAATGGCCATGTCTGCAACTTGTCGGCTGTGGAGCCACGGTCGGCAAAAGTGAACAACTCATAATTTGGATCTGCGTGAATCTCGTTAAACTGCTGAAAACAGTTAATCAGTAGTCCAGACCGATTTGAATTGGATCAAATCGTGCAGTTTTCGCCCCACTTCCTGTCCCGCTCAACAACCAATGAGGCTTCTGCTTATCTCCCATTTGCTTGCAGCACCTGCCGCCCCAGTCGCGGCTCATTTGCGCCCACTGCAGCAACGTACATCACGAGTCGACCGCCAAGTGATGCAGCCGAGCACAGCTCCGGCGATCGGGGCGGACGCCCCTGCCAGTGTCTTCAAGTGCCCGGCGTACGAGCACGAAGTCGCGAGGTGGATGCAGAGCAGAGCCACGGAGCGAGAGTGCGCCGCCGTCAACGAAGTGCTGAAGCAGATTCAGGGGGACGTGGACACGCAGGCAGTGCTGCGGTGCCGCCGACCCTCCTCTGCAACGAGTTCCACAAAGAGTGAGATGGCCGAAAAGCAATGGTTATGGGGACGCGTCGGCTGTTAGAGCTCCACCAATTCCCGTTCAGTGGAGCGGGCGTTATTTAAGTACATATGGCCACGTTTGCCTTCAATTGTGTACAACTTTGCCGATGGTGCTCCGTTGCTGATGACATTGCCGTGTCCGGAGCTGACCAAAACATTCTTGCCCTTCGATATCTCCACCATCGGCGCCCATCGGCGCTTTTTCGGCATCCTTTTAATGCTGGGACGGCGCCTCTGAGCCTAGTTGCAGTTAACCAGCCCAGCCAGTGATGTCGCTCGCCTATAGTCGCACGACAATATCGCCAGTCTTTGGCCGCCCTGCTCTCGACAGATAAAATACGCTCCAAAGCGTCGCTCCTGTTGATGGCACCACAGCGAGAGAGTCAGAACACCGGAGCTCTTCTCTCACGTCGATTTAGTTGCGTCCAAAGCTCTTAAAGCGTACGCTTAATGAAGAAGCTGGGAAGGTGCCCCTCGCCAGCATACAATCCTTTGTTCTTAACGGGAAGCGCTATGCAAAGCAAATTCTGCGTGACGACATTCTGTAAGCGCCTATTTGCACCACTGCTAGGTCCCGTATTTTTCTAGTACTGATCAATATATTGAACCCTTGGCTTATAGAATTTTTCAGTTTCTTGCGCGGTTGTTCAAGATTTTAGCCGTGAAAACTGTATGATACTCGCACGCTATTTTTCAAATCTCACATTCTGAGAAGCTAAGAAAGTTGACTTGCTGTACAAGGCATTGCAGTTTAGAATTGTGCTGTTCAAATTTTACCGCCTCGATGACCATATTGCCTCTGGATCATCAAAACATTTGAACTACGCACGCTCTATCAGCGTATTTTTCATGACCCCGGCTTCTGCATGTTGTGTGTTTCTGGCACTGTATTCTAAAGGCACGGCGTCTTAGAAAAGGGAATTTTGTGGGAAGTGCTTAAAAATAATGAACAAATATCAACTGCGAATGTCCATGTAAATTCAAAAGCAGGCAGGTCTGTCAGCTGTGCGAATGCTGGCAATCCAGATGTGGAACCAGCGCCACACGGCGCCGAACCAAGCTCGAATGGGCCCCAGGGATCAACCCAGAGGCGCAGAAGACCCCTCAGCGCCCCAGCGCTCCCCTCAAGCAGGTGAGGAAGCTGCCCGTAAAAAGAAATATGTAGCTTAAAAGCTTCGCTGCCATTTATACCGCTAAAGTACAGAACGGCTCGCTTATTATCCCACAGCAGTTTTTTATTGCAGTAATGCATTATGTAGGCAGCGTTAAATAAGCATAAACTATTCAGGATTGACCGTTGATTCAGTGCAGTAACATGTCCATACAAGAATATTTCGAAACACGAGTGGGCAATACAAAATCAGTACATAAAACTCAAAGCATGAACCAAAAAAACTAGAACTGCTCTAATGGGAAAGGTATGAAATCGGATGCAACTGAAGAAGGTTCAAAAATCAGGGTCGCTGTGTTTTTGGCGCTGCAGATCGTCTTTGAGTGTGCCTTCTTGCAGCAGTTCGAGCGACGGCGGCGGCGGCATGGCGGATGCCGTCACCACCAACCAGATGGCTTATGGCATGAGGGAAGAAGATCCGGAGATGTACGAGCGAGCGGTGGACGCCGGACGGGCAAGGCCGCTGCCCAACCGCACGTATCGTTCCAGCTGGGGCGACGCGCTGAAGGGGGGCAGTTCCGATACGTGGAAATCGTATATGAAAACGACGTACGAGCGAGTCAACAAAGAGGTGTTCAGTGGGGAGACAAGGGCGGATCGGGTGAAAGCCAGGTATGGCGAGTTTTGAACAAGTTGGAGTGAATGCGCTTTTCATCATGCTGGTATACATTACTCGCATTTTGAAAATGCCATGAAGTTCTGCGCAATTTACTTTGGTGCATTTTCGTGATAGGCGATTAGCCTGGCTGAAAAAGGTGCATTCCAGCATGGCAAACAGTCTCAATTTAGGCGATGCTCTTCAGGAGGGCAGTTCTCACACTTGTGTCCCCCGCATGTACAATCGCTCAACTGTTTTCTATGATTTCAGATCGTGCAAATCCAATGAGAATGCACGCGCAGTCCATACCATGTGAATACATAATCTTGTCCGCAATGTACAGGACAATTTTTTGAGTAGTCTTTTGGCTTGAATTCGGCGTATGCGTAAAAACACAATCATCTCGTCGGGTTTGCCGTTCATTGTCGAGCCTGTTTCGGCAATACCAACTTGTTGATTTTTACGGTGCAAAAAGGGATTCCAAATGTATCACCAATTTTAAAATTTCTCAGGTTTCCGATTTTGATTTGAAAGCGGGAACGGATCTAATTGGGCGGCATACAAATTTCGATTTCTGGCAGTTCACATGCAACGGCAACAGCATCTGTGGGTAAAAAGGGGTCGCAAATATTCGTCATGTCATTATTACGGGAAAATTTTCAACCAGCGTCTAGGGCAACAATATCTGAACTTTCCCAGAAAATGCTGGTCAATATTGAGCACAAATCACTGCCATCGCTGCAAGAGTTTCCGGATCTTGGCAATTTGATTCGCGAACGTCATTTTTGTGTATCGCTTGTCAGCCAGGGGGTTCTATGACTGGGCGATGCGCAACCAGCTGTATTATGGAGATATTGTGAGCGAGGAAGCGTCCAAGAAGTTGGATGGAATCTTGTCGGAAGGTTCCCTGGAGGTAAAGAGGCAGATTGTGGATGTCTTTCGGGGCCTACAGGCTGTCGTCAGACCGGACAGGTGCGCTTGGAAGAAGCGGAGCGAACACCAAATAAGTGTTTGAAGTCGTGATTCAAACATGCAGAACGATTCAGCGTTGAAATGAAGTAAATAAAATGCGAGTGCCAAATGCATGGCAAGCAAAATACGTAGATTGATTTCTTGTGGGGTTGCAGAAGGTCTTTAGATACTGGGCGGCCATAGTGGCTCCAGTGATTCTGAAGATTTCGCACGAACTGAAAACTGTCTGGTTCAGAATACCAACTAAACCAAAGCACATTCACACATCAGTGCACAGACCAATTCTATTCATTGCACATGAGTTACTCCCGTTGTGCAATACCGTTCAATCTGACCCGTTGATCTCGAAATTGCCACAGGAATAAGAGCACCAGTCATATCCTGCACCGCGGTTTCAAGAGCATGGCGTCTCGGCCGCCTAAGTTTGCATGGCAGAAGCAAGAGTATAGCAAAGAAAACATTCCAGAGGGCTGTGGACCACAAATAGCTGGAGGAAAACCGGATAGCCGGGAGCTGTGCGCAGGTGGGCCTTCAGGCGGTGAAGGTCAAAAATGGGCGGAAGTGCCCCGAGCTGCACCGAAACCAAGGCAAAATGAAGCCGTCGCGAATGACGTTCAGACGTTTACAAGCCAGGTGCCAACATACGCCTGCAGTGAAACAATACAGCAGCCAAATTTGAACACAAGGTCCTCATTATTTTCTAAGCTGTCATGGTATTGCGATTGCAATTGTGATTGAACATATTTGTAATTCGAATGACATGTTCTGTCCAGAAAGCCACATTCCATTTACCTTGTAAATTTCATATGATCCATAAATTTAGCGCCTTCGCAATTTCCTGAAGCTGAACATCCTCGTAATTTAATTGTTTTCTGTTACTACATCACTAGGAAAAAAGGGTCAAATAACGCTTTTGCGAACACACATAAAACACTTTTCATCAAAGTTCTGCATGATAAGAACACAAAAATAACACAAAACCGTAAACTTTTGAACACGTGCTATTTGGCCCTTTTTTCCTAGTGATATTAGCAACGTGTATATTAACATATAATTGTATGCAGATATATTGCCTATCAATCAAGGGTTTTCATTATTTCATTTACCAATCGATTAATGGCCATTTTGCTCTGAGCGATCGCACATACCTCGCCCTCCCATTGCCACCCATCGCAGAAACATAACATTCGTCTAATATACAATTTTCATTAATTGCAAAAGTTATTAATTGCATTCATTAATTAAAAAAGGCCGCGATGTACTTTCCTCCTTCCAACGATGTCACATTTCTCGAGCGGTCCACGATACCACATTTTCGCGGAGCCCATCACGCAGTATTAAAAAGAATATCAGTTTTCACCTGAGCTGTGTGTACCAGGTACCCATGAGCTGGGCCGGTCCCGCGGAATTTGAGTCAACGAGCTACCAGGACAACTTCTGCCAAAGGCGGACGATGGCCGCTAGAAAACAAGGCGCAGTGTCTGCAGGAACAACACTGACAGCTTCGTTTGGTTCAGTGCTGCCGCATCAAGATGTCATAGGTCGGAGGGCTTTTCCCGTGCGGGCGGGGTACAAGGCTCGGCCACCGCTTCCCGGCGACCCGGCAAGGAATCAACACGGGACATTTGGTCACAGGAGGTGTGCAGCGCATCCATGCCAACTCCCTTCACTACTGCTACGTCAAATGCACAAAATCAATTAACGTTACCCAAGTATTCAACATTGCTAGATTGAGCTATCGCAAAATCCATTGTTCAATATGCTACTGAAATGCCATTATTCAATTAACTTGCTGATTGCGTGCAGTTGAACGGAAAAGCAGCGGCAACTTAGTCACCATGTAGTATTCACTTGCCAAGTTTGCCAATTTGGCAATTTTGCTTGACAAATTTTGCCATTTGGCCTTGAAGGTTACAACACATCGAAGAAAAGTTCATAAAGTCCGCATGTGTCTTCTTTTCGATGCGATGGTGGATTCATAAAATGCAAAACGCAGTGCAGTTGAGTACAAGGCGGCCCAGCAAGTCGCAGCTGCGTACAGCACATCACACGCATTGTCATGTAACACATTGTATTGGGCAACGCCGTGCAATTTGCTAACCGCATCGCAGCAAAGTTCAATACGGCGCGGTCCTTTGTCAGCTCAAAAAACGGTTAAGTATTCATATCAACAAAATTTGTCAAGGCTCATCGACAATTGCCAGCCTCCGTGCAGATCGAGAAAGGACGCCCTGCGGTCTGCTCAGTTTGCAAGGCAGGCAGCAAAGCAGGGCAGAGATGCAGTGGGCGCAGTCAGTGTGCCCCTTGGACGCATGGGTTTCAACGCCATGAGCGACTGGCGCACAGTGTACCAGATCGAGTACAAGAAGCACAAGTTCGATCCGGCGAGCAACGCGGAGGCTAGCGAGCGGCTAAAGAAGTCGCTCTCCAGGCCGACGGCGCCCCTGGGAGGGCTGGCGCCCAGGCCGACAGTCAGGGCTCAGTAAGGCGCTCCCGATGGGGAATCTTTGGGAAAATCTGGGTGTTTTTGAGCGGGGAAGGGTAATTGAAAATAGCAAGGAAAGGAGGTAAATACAGAACGCTGAGGCGTGGACAACAATCCAAAATACAAACAACACAAAGAGAAATAAAAGGCTTCTGTAGGTGGCCACCCGATTGGCCGCGGGGTCTTCCAAGTGAATCAAGGGGCTAGCACATGGCAGTAGAATCTACTATCTCAAAGAATTAAGAAATGAGAGAAGGCCATGAAGTGCCCTGGGAGAATGTACTGTCGATAATCTAAAATTTCAGAGTGCTTTCCAAGCTAAGCGTTTCTCTACATGCTGAGATTCAACCAGATGGCCTGTGGGGAAGATGCGACCATTGCGATCGTCAGGAGAAGTGAAGAAAGAGGATGCTCGACAGCTGTCTTACCAAGTGCATCTTGCGACGAGTGCGACGGCAGGGGCGTCAAAGTCGCGTTGCTGCCCTTCAGTCATTGCAAATGCCCGTGGTGAGGTACTTAGGCAAAGAGTTATCTGTTTGGGTTAAATGACTTGTGTGCGTTTGCATGATGAAATCTGTGGAAGCCGTTGCTAGGAATTCAAGGAGGTTCGGAAACCGCGGGGTGGGGAAGCAGACCGAGCGTCGCAGCGATGGCGATCCCAGCGACTCCATTGCTGTAGACAAACGGCACTAGTCAGTGCACTGGCGCAGCGTGAGCGCTGGAATGTTCGCGTAGTACGTGCGTGCACAGAAACAGCCATGGTTTTAGGGGCTGGAGCTTGGAAGGACATTGAGCTACCCTCCTTGCCGTCCAAACGAAGACCGCGTCAGATTACGGTCGCTTGTTTGCGGATCGCTCCCAGCACCTGGCTCCCCCCCCCCAAAAAAAAAAACGTGCTTCGCTTGTTTTGAAGCAATTGCCAAGTACAGTACTATTTGCTGGCACTAATTATGATTGAAAACATCCGCGATTGCAGCTGGCATAGTTGTATGAACAATTAAATGGTTAGTTGATTGTCAGGCTGTAGTGTGCTATGCCGCTTTATTTGTATTCCTGGCCCCCATGTGGTAGCGGATACCCTGCAGGTCATTCCACAGAGGCATGTATCAGAGTGACCGCAATGCTCCTGAAGCTGCCACAAATAGAACGATTACTTGATGTCAATAGATTTAAGTCGACGTGATTCTGCCTGATTGAGAATAAGAATACACGCTGACCTCAACATCGGGAAGACCCGTACACAATTGTATGAAATGCGGCACAATTTCAGCCTCCTGCTGGTGAGAAGCGCTGGGCTTCCTCTCACAAAGGCGGAGAGGGAAAGATTGGACAGGAAACGGGGTCAATTGATGCTGGACACGGGGCCCGTGATATGGTCCAAAACACCACCACCTTGCGAAGGGGTCCTTTTAAGTATGCACATTCCGCGCGCTAAGATTGGGCACAGCAGTTCCCTCTTCAATTCAAGCGCCCGCCTTTGCTTTGCCACCTTCACAGCGCAGACGGCAACCACGCCGCCAGGGTGCTCACCCTTGCCACGCTGGAGACCCCGTTAGCGCCTTCACCCCTTGCATTTGAGGTTGCAGCGGACCCTTGCACCACGGCATGCATATTCGGACGTCAGGCTGGGTCGTCAGAATTCGCAGGGGAGCGACTTCCAAAAGGGCATTTGGTGCTGGCTACGGGATCTTCAGAGATTGCAAAGAATTCCTTCTCGTCGGTCATGTGCATATGCCGACCGGCTTCCGCGCCGACGACCAATGGGGAGTTTGCCAATGGGCGAAGCGCGCTGACGTGCGCGTGTGGTAGATTCCGCACCGCATCTTCAGCCCGGCTCCGTTGTGTGAGATCCTGTGCCCGGCTGCCCCTTGCCTTCCCGGGGGCTGATGCGTCAGATCATGTGTGGGCACGATTCGTGGCATGTTCACGCCGCGTCACCTTCTTCGTGATCCTGCTCGTATGGTATAATTCGTTGCCCAACCCTTGCATAGCGCGTTTGCAAGCCCCGCTCCCCGCCGCCGCAGAGGCCCCAGGTGCAAGCGAGCGAGTCCTTCTCTGCCCAGCGAGGGGCGGAAGGGGGTGCCATGGCGTCTAGCCTGGGGTTGGCCTTGGTCAGCTTTGGGGCGCTGTGCCTCATGGGCGCTGCACAGCCCTCGTATGGGCCAATGGAGCCCCCGCCGTCGTATGAGCCACCCCCGCCATCCTATGGGCCGTCGACGGGTACTCCGTACCTGGCCTGCGCTCACGGCGATGTGCCCAAGGGAAACGACTACTACACAGCCCCGGAGTTGCTGGATCAATTCAGGGATTCCGAGTGAGTGGTGTCGAGATTCGGCCCCCAAGGGCCTTCCCTCGGATCTGCGGCGCACGGTCAGCAGATCAGGTCCCAGCACGGTTACGCTCCCTGCCTGCCCGGCGAACGGCCCGTTTCACTCCGTGGAGCATGCTTTGCTGCAGCATATAGCTTGATCGACGCTTTGTACGTCAGCGCAACTGTACCCAACAAGATGGCTGAATCCCTTGAACCAATTTCCGGGTGCGGCGCGCACGTTCTTTTTCCTGTGCTGCCGGGCTCATGGTTGTCTGCTTGGCCAGGTGTCTTGCTTATCCGCGGGGGTACATGAACTACGGCGGGGCTTTCGGCTCACCCAGCGGGCCGCTGGCGACGGAGACGAGGTTCTTGGCGCGCTTCGACAGCGTGTGTCGCTACGCCCCAAGGGGCAAGGGACAAGATTTGGCGTCCTTCTATTCCCAGCAGTACCCCATGGCCACCTATAAGCGGGGGCAGAGAATCTGTCTGGTGAGGGCCGCACGCGGCGCTGCACGGTAGCTGTACTGACGCTTTCTGTGGTTGCGCCCCGGCGCTGTCCTGTGACCCTCGGGGGATTGGCGGCAATTTTGCGTACCGCCTTTACGTACGCAGACCGCCTTCCCTGAGCTGCCAGAGCTGTCGGCTCCCCCGCGTTTGCTGCTGGTCCACTCCGCTTTGGGTGATGTGTTGCGGTGCAAGAGGGGCCTTCTGTCACTTGGTTGGCCGCTGATGCGTTGCTGGTGCCCCAATCTTCGCGCAAGTCAGCTTGCTGTGCGTGCCGTCTCACACGCTGTCTTGTGAAGGGTGGCCGGCTAGTGATCGACGTGTTCCCAAGTTCCATCGGTCGCCAATTGCCTGCCATAATTTGCTTGCAACCTTCTGCCTGTTGCAGATAATGTTCTGGCTGTTGGTGCAGAAACCTCCCAAAACTCAAGTGGCAGTCACGAACATCATAGGGTACATATGTCCTTGCGGTGCAACGTATCAGATGCTTTAGTAACTGCTTTGCCTTTTGAAAGGTATTGTGAACAAAGGATTCTAGCATCATTCACGTGTTGGCTTCCAGTATTCCACTGCAAGCTAGTGCCTCCAGAATGCCCCAGGCTACAGCGTAGACCTTAATGCGCGAGTTCAGCCGGGTAATCTGGTTGTCCAAGCAAGACGATTGAGCACATTTGTGTAGTTGTCGATTGCTGTATGTGCTGCTAGCAAGGGCAACTTGGCCAATGTGCAACTACTGGCATTGCTGAAGTATGACACTGGTTTGTGTCCTACTGCATACTAATACTGCTGAATGAGTTGTTTCCTGCAATGCACAACTTCCAGTTGCACTCAGAAATCCTTGCAGCGCCGCCTATGTCTTGCAAAATCGTCTCACTGAATACTGTCACGGCACGGTGGTGCTGACTGCTCGGCTTGTCCTGCTCCTGTGTAAAGCTGGTTTTCACTGTGGTAACAGATCTGGCCGTCCATGCTGCGGAGGTCAATGAGAGGGACATACAGCGACACATTGGACGTGCCTGATGGAGGACTGTATGTCCTTAGGTCGGAGAAAAACCCCAGCAGCGACGAAACACTGTCAGGGCTGCTTGATCATGAAGTTGGTGAGTGTCGCCTCCACCACAAGTTGTTGGCCTGGTGGGCCATTTAGTGTGCCCATCGGCTATGCTCATGCCCGTGCTGTACCTGGCAGACACAGCTGTCGTGCTCAGCAGATTCACGATAACTGTTGAGCTGCCCAGTGTTGCCTTGTGGCAACCTGTGAATATCAACTGGCTGGATCGGATGCAGACTGTTTTCTTGATTGCCACAAGATGACTGCCATGATGATACTCTAGCCAGAATGGCGATTGCAGAGCAGCACCAACTGCAGGGAAACTGGTCCATCCAGCACTGTGCAGTCAGTGGTGATTTCCTCTCACTCCAGAAAACAACATCACAATTGCAAGTGCACCAGTTGTGGATTTTGGATTGCCCATAACAGTCAACAACGTCATTGCTTGTTGTCTTCAAGTTGTCGTCAACATCTGCTCACTGGATGAACTCTTCATTTCGCCCGAAGCATGGCTGATGCACAGTTGCTGTTCGGCACACCAGGGGGCTTCAGCACGCCCAAGAAGGACCGCATTGTTGCATTCCTTGGCCAGAGCCAGTTTGGAGTGGACGACATGAAGGGGTACTCAAACTGCCCCATGTATGGCCAGAACGACCAGCTGATGGGCGCTGGTGCCTCTAGTGACCGCACGGGGATCGACGCTTGTGGTCAGTGCTTCATCGTTCCTTACGACCTCGAACCGGGGATGTACACATTTCACTGGTACTGGAGGGCGGACGATCCCAGTGTGGATGGACACTCAGGTGGACAGCCGGAGGAGTACATCTCCTGCTTCGACGTCAGGATTGAGGAAGGCCGGGTGGACGAGTGCCCGCTGGCCGGCGACGATGGTGAATACCCGGGAAATTTGCCAGGAACAGGGCGCCACTCCGGGGAGTACAAGAGCAATGGCTACACGACGGGGGGGCCCATCGTGCCCTCGAGCACGTCGCCTTGCAAGAGCGACAGCCGGCCCACCAAGCCCGTCGAGCCGCCCCCACAATCCCCGGCTCCCACCCCTCCCGTTCGCTCGCCTCCGCCGATGGGGACCCCCTCTCCCGGTCCGCAGGGGCCCTCGTTTGAGGTCACCTCTACTCCTGCCCCTCCCAGGGAACCCACTCCCCCTCAAGGCCCTCCGGAGCCCACCACCCCCCCGCCTTCCGAGCCTGTGCCACCACAGGAGGCCCCGGAACCGCCCATGCAGGCCCCGGAACCACCCATGGAGGCCCCGGAACCGCCCATGGCTATGTGCGCGGAGCAGGGTGGCGCCGAGTATGGAGGTGAAGTGCTGGGTGCCCCTCTGGAGGTGGACACCGTGGGCGAGTGCTGTGAGGCGTGCGAAGCCACGGCGGGCGGGTCGCCGTCCGAGGCGTGCAACACCTACACGTACTGTCCGGCGGACTCTAACCCCGACGAGTGCACGCCCCGGCAGTGCGTCCTCAAGAACAGCCAACAGACTCGCCCAGAGGTGTGTACTGCGTTCGGTGTGTACTGCGTTTGTTCCACTGGCCCCGGGAGGGGGCCGGTTGCCCTGGGGACTTTGGGGACTGTCCAATTGGCGACGCTTGCCAGATCGTCAGCACGCGCTGCTCGTTTGGGACTGGGTCTCCAGAGGCATTCCGCCCTGTTGATTGTTTCAAAGTGACCCACCTTCCGCCTGAGTTGCCGTTCGAGTCACTTGCCGTCCAGGATCCCGCGTCCTTCGTGCTTCGCCCAGAGATTATTGTGACCCGGCAGCTGGCTTCCTTCAGGGCCCCGACGCCCCTCTGCTCGCGACTTAGCGCTTGCGAACCTGCAGGTGGTTTCTGTCAACATCTTCACGTCCGGGACCAGCTGCCTCACGAATCCCGAGGGCTGCGAGAACCCGACCCAAGATGAGTGCAAGGTGGACAATCAAACGTCGCGGCCCGGCGCGGGCTCTACGTTCAACGACGCCAGCGTGCTGCTGGTCACGGCACCTTCAACCTGCTGCTCGCTGTGCCAGAGGACGCCGGGCTGCAGGTCGTGGGCGTGCGACGGGCTCAACGGCGGGTGCGCTCTCAAGATGAGCGTTCCCCAGCAGGTGCGTGTTCGCGCTTCCGCGTTCACACATGCAGCAACTCGCACTACCCTTGGGTGCATTGGCATGGAATAACGTCAGCACATCGGCACGCGTCAGCCCCCGTCCCCATGGGATGAATCCATGCGAACCTCCGTGGCTCAGGATGTGGATGCTTCCCCGTGGGCGTTCCTGCATGGATGGCTCCGCCTGCCACATTAGCATGGACAACGCGGCCCAACACATGTGGTGTTACTTCAAGCACGATTCAAATGGGCACGGCATCCTGCCCCATCTGCCAGTTTGCACTGGGGAACTGCCATGACGGCTTCCGCAATTGGAGCGGCAAGCACCGACGGTCGTGCGAATCTGTACACATTCAATCCATTGAGATATCAGTGGATTTGATGCAACAGTTCAGGGCGACAGTTGAATCGCTGCCCAGGTTGTGTTATTCATTTTTATGCCCCATTGACTCGCCATACCCAAGGCTGGGCGCAGGATTGCTTTTAATTCATGCCCGATTCGCTCACTTGCGAACAGCGGGCGACGCGCATGCCTCAGCGGCATCATGCTGGATGTGCCTGCTGCCCCGTCCTTTCTGTGGTCAACATTGATCATGTTGCGCAAACCTCATTTCGTAGTCAAGTCGTTCTGGATTGCAGAAAAACACGTATTGGCCCTGTAAACGGAACCAAATCATGTAGTCTTGGCACTGCATTCGGTACCATTTTCACTAGTGTCTTCATTCTGATGTAAATGGTGAAAGCCTCGACGCGTCGGTAAGAAAATTCGACAACATTGTTGGGATTACATGATCTTTTCCCATACCCACACGCGAAAATTTCAATACGCGGCTTGCAAAGCCTGAAAACATTGACAAGCCAGATGAAATCAATAGTGCTCTCTTTGTGTAGCACCCCCCTGGGAAAAAGTTGCATATCCTGGATATGGAATGGGATATGGAGGGCCCCCATATCCAGGATATCGAATATGATATGGGCTGCCATATCCTGGGATATGAATGCTCCATATCCAGGATATGTGGCCCCATATTCTGCGATATGGCGATGATATGCACGAGGACATGGTCATATCCCGGGATATGGGGGCCCATATCCATGGATACTGCCATATCCTGGATATGTATATCCAGGATATGCAACATTTTTCCGACACCTTGAAAAAAGTGTGTGTAAGACTCAGAATAAAGTGCTCCCATGTTTTACTTGCTTATCCCGAAAGGGTGTTGTGCGGCTGTGTAACATCGCAAACCCTCTGTGCGGCTTCAGGTTGAAATTCCAGAGGACCGTCCGTTCTTCAGCGGCGTCGTGGACGAGGAGGGGGTGGACCCAGATATTTTGAACGTGGTTCTCCCCAACGACACGCCCTGTGAGGCGGAACAGGGCGTGGACTTCCCAGGCAACGACATCGAGGTCCTGACGACCACCGACGCGGAGGAGTGCTGCAGAATGTGCACGGCACATTTCAACGATGCAGACACGCCCGCGCCTGACTGTTTTGCCTGGACGTGGAACACGGAGACCAGCGAGTGCTCCCTGAAGAACAAGATATCGGAGAGGACGATGGGCAACGAGCTCCTGGTGGGCGCAACGGCGTTTTAACAGGGGGCGCCTTCGTCGCGTTGTTTGCAGTCGTGTGGGAGTGACGCATCGTGCCGTTCGACGTCGTGTGACCATGCGATGCAGGAGCAAGGTGTCCGGGAAAACGACGAGCAGCAAACATTGGGTGGCAGCGAACGCCTTCGAGAGCGTCGCAATCAGAACGGCGAGCTCTCCGCTGCCTTGAGGAAGCCGAGGTGGCGCAATTAATGTTATCTAGATGATGGCCATAGTCATCGCCTGGGGCCCGTGGGGGCATGGTGTCTGCCTGGGAAGGCAAATGCGATAGAATTCATGCGTTGTACTGTTGTGGATAGAGTCCTGCGCTTTTGCCAGTCGTTGAGGTGGCCGAGTAATAAATTGCGTTTTGGAGGAAGGCAAATTCGCACAGCTGTGTCAGTGCTGGCCCAGTTTTGGGTTCGGGGCTGGGACCGTCATTCTGCAGTTCCGAAATCAACGATTCACCGCATGTTGGAAACGATTCGTAAGTATCCCCTGTGTAACGGGCGTTTGTATCATGTTTCATTAATGTGACACATTCGCGTCAATACGAAGCGTCAAAACGCTGACGTTGCCGAATCCATATCACGTGGGCGGGCGGTGTGTTGACCATGAACACTACAGCATGAGGTAAAAGTGAGCTCACTGATGCCCCACAATCCCACCCTGCCTTCCCACACCCAGTTATACTATGGTACAATGGATGATATAAATGGCATCCGTGACACGGCCATTGAATTGCTAGTGCGGGCTGACTGAACCCTCTCGACTCCGACAAGTTTCATAGCTGCTTGCCCTCGAGGGCGCCGTGGGCATCATAGAGTACTTGCACGACCGTGTCGTTCGATTGCAGGCAGGCGCGTCACCGTCACCACGCTGTAGTGGTGATGTCACAAAGCAGTCGCTCATATTTTGCTGCTTCCTCCATCCATATTGTTGTCTTTGTGCGAGAAGAACTTGCATTACTGAAATGGCAACTGAATTACAAAAGGTTAGAATCGGAAGATTGGCTTTCAAGCCCTTACCAGCGGGCTGGCCAGCCGCCCGCCCGAGCCCCTGCGACCAACCCCGATATTTGACATTGCTTGGGCAAGGCACTATTTTGAATTTGTGTGCTTAGCGTCAATTGGACGCCGAGCACAGAGAACCCCCTCCCCAGCGTTAGTCCTTATTTTGACGCTTATCGCAGTACTTAACGATAGAGTATTGGAACGCACGAATGCAGCACCACTGGTGTGGTCCAGCCCACGCCTTCAGGACGGCGCGCAGTTCTCTTCCCAGTTCAGGACGCAGAAAACGCATTCACTGCAACCCAATAACCAATCGCTTACACACCCACTCCCTCGACAGCGCATGCTGGTTCCCCGTTGTACTCGCAACAGCGAACCGTGACAGACGCAAAACTGTGACACGCGCCGCGATCATCGCGGTTGCAGGCGCTGTGGTCGAGCCCGTGTCCACATACCTTCGCCCGTGGCTCCCAGCCCCTGTGCCGCTCACATTGCCCCACTCTTACCGTGCTGCCAAGCGTCATGCCTCTTGGACAGCACCACGACAACTTGGGGAAACAGTGACGGATGCCCAGGGCTCATGCTCCCGCTTCCGTGGTCGACAAAGCAGGAAACTGGTACGTGCATCATCGCAGAACATACGCGCCCACAATCAAATCTCGACAATCTGCAATAAACAAATCACAACAAATTATTAGCAGCTATTGCTTAGAGGATCGTGTGCATATGCTCATCAGAAAATCAGCCACGTCGCTGCAAACGAGCCAGATTCGCTAAAATTCCATGACTGGTAAGTACAGGACTGTGCCAGTGGGTTCCCAGCTCTTGCGTGAGTGGTGCTGCAACCACAACATCGAGTATGGAGCATTTTCGATCGCATTCCCTTATCATTGAAACTGATGTGCGACTTGAATTAAAAGAATATTTGTTGTTTGTGTGCGCTCTGAGCATCAAAACTCTTTGTTGCATTCTGGTATGTGCTTTGTGATGACTTCAAGTCGGTCTAGACTTCTTCTTGCCTTCATTTGATCTTGCTGCAATTATGCGATTTCTCAGCGCCGATGTGATGCTAAGCGTAAAGAATTCAAAACGATGTCTTCCGTTGGCCCAAAACATTTGCATTCATATTCTGCGTTGTCTGAAGTCTCCACAGACTCGGGCAACTCCTGTGCCTGTATGTGGCAAACGAAGTTGTGGCCGCCGTGGCGGCAAAGAGAGGTGTCTAGTATGTTGGTATGGCGCTTGCGAGACACTCTGGACTGTGCTTGGATCCTCAATGTGGAAAGCCGTTGTCAAGGTATCTACAATTTTGAAAATCTCGACCATATCGATTTCCAATGCGCAAGCCTGCCACGAGCAGAAAAACTCGAGATTCAAGACGTTGAAGCTCGGGATCTGACCGCGCTATCGCTCCAAGTCTCCAAGGTTATGTTGTAATTTTAGTTAAAAAATCTGCCTTGATTGATGCTTGGACCTAGGACTTCATGCGCAAATTGGCCCACAATCAACAAACGGCAACTAGCAGCCGATTCTTGCCTGTGGTGCACAATCCATCGCAGCCCATCGAGTCCTTGTTCCTTCGAGACACGCTGTTTTTCATGTAGCGATTCTTCTCGCGCCTAATGTTTTGAAGGGCCACAACAAGGGCGATTCGCCATTACCATCGCAGAGGCCTATCCACTAATTGTCCGCGCTTGATCGGGGTGATGGTTGTCGCTTTGTGTTTGCACCCTATGGGGGTCTCCTGCACACGGCTTGCTTGTGGTGATGGAGGACGAAAAGTCTTGGAGCAGCGTATGGAGCCGGAAAGCAGTTGCTGTCCATTGAATCGACCTCAAATTGCAGACGTAAGCCACATGTTCAACAATTAGACACTAAAAAATATTTCTTTCTCTCTCCGTATTTCTATTATGCGACGCGCCGAACTTCACTCTGAAGGGCGTAGATAGTTGTGTGCAGGCGCCATTTCATTGCTGCAAAACGCGAGCTCCTGAAAGCAACCCCCTCTGCAGCAACGCCGAACATTCATGAGTGCTCTTGATCAAGATTTCTGGGAAGAATGCCCTTGCGGCAAAGTGCTCCCATGTCCTCAATGCCAAGCGGACTGACCATTTTTGCCCTCGTATTCCAAACTCATAGAAACTTCAGTTTTCACTGAAATTTGATTCCAAGGCATAGACGACAGCCAGAGGAAGCATTAAACGCGGTATGCAGCCTCTAATACGGTAAGCGCATCAACATAAGAGTGACTGCAAGCCGTAGCAACGAAGACTAGCACGGACTCGTCGCAGGTGGGTATGGCCAACCATGCAGCAATACGCAGCCATGCGATTGCAACGAAATGGGGTTCAATGCTCTTTGAGAATTCTCAAGCGCTCGTGGGGCAGGCGATCGTTGAAAAGCACCGCTCGATCAAGGGCAGGACATTTGGCTCGTGGTAGGGATGGTACCCGGGTACAGGATACCAGGGTACCCGGGCCGGGTACTGTTTTTTTTCTTGTACCCGCCTACCCGGGTACCCGCCAACACGTGTACCCATGTACGCGAGTACGTACCCAGGTATAGGCAGGTACAGTCGGGTATCCAAACTATCCGGGTACTGCGCAATTCACCAGCGGTCGTTCAGTGCGTTGCTTCGCAAATGGTTGGTTTCCGCGAACGTCACCCCCTTCCACACTGTGTGTGGCTGTGTCTGCCACAAAACGGCGAGAGTGGGAGGCCGAACGTTGGCTCCCACTCCCGCATTGCTGCTACTCGCGGCCACCGATTGGTGCTACTCGCGGGTGCCCTGATTGGCATCCCCGAGTGGCATCAATCCGCGCCCACGAGGGGCCGATGCCAAAAGGTCAACTACGGCCTGCGCGGCGCCTGGAGCTTGCGCACAAAACACGCATTGGGACAGCAGGCGTGGGAGGCCGAGCACTGGCTCCCAGTCCAGCCCTTTTGCTCCTCGCGGCCACCGACTGGTACCACCTGCGTCTACCCTGATTGGCTCCCGCGAGTGGTATCAATTTTCGCCCACAAGGGGCGAATGCCAGGGGTGGACTGCGTGGGGGCAAAACATGGGCGCAAAACACACCACAAAACGGCGGGAGAGGGAGGCCGAACATCACCTCCCACTGAGTGGGAGCCACTTTCGCTCCTCGCGGCCGCCGAACGGTGCCACCTGCGGGTGCCCTGATTCACCCGCGAGTGGCATCAATAGGCGCCCCCAAGAAGCCAGAGTGGGCACCACACGTCGCCGTCCATAAGCGAAGATCCGCTGCAGATCTCGTGCCTCCCAACCCCCCTCGCGGGGAGACCTGCTACCCCGCCCTTTCGCGTACACACCGCCCGTCCGTCCGCGAAATACCATGTGCGCGGAAACGGACGGGCGCCACCACCTCCGTCCGCAAACTTTGCACCATTTACAGCGCCGTCGTCGTGGACTCCGTTAAACAGAAGCCAGCCAAGCGCGCGGCAAAACAGTTTCCGGGAACTGGTTGTACTCCGGTGCCCGGTTATTCGTGATTACCCGGGTATCGAGTGTTCCGGGGTTACCCGGGTACACCCGGGTACCCAAGCTCTGGAAACTCCGGATACCCGGGTCCGGTTTCCTCAGCCCGGGTACCATCCCTAGCCCGTGGGTGTCGACATAGCTGCACACAGTTGGGATAATGTGCACCTGCCTGATCATTAGGGAGACACTATATAGCCGAAATTGGTACGCTTAGCGTCAATTTGACGCAAAGGGGTTGGGGTTGGGGTTTGGGGGGGCTAGATGCCTGTGATGCTATGACGTTATGTAATTGCCACGAAATCAACAGCTTAAAAGATACCCAAAAACCCGCTGAAAGTGGCAAAAAAACTCATGACTTGTCCCCAAATCTCTTTTTGCCTTCGATCTTCACAAGAAGCCTCATAAAAAGGGTGGCGGCGTTCAAGGGTGCCCCCCATCACCTACCATGCCTTTTTGCATCTCAGTTTTCAGGCCACTGCAATCGCTCCAGTTTTGTTTGTTTCCCTTTCTTCAGCCACAGCAAATTTGAACCACGTCACCACGTAACGCTGCTGAGTCATCCTGGGTTCGGCATCAGGATTGACGCTAAGGAGGGGTGTGGGGGAGAGAGTTAACGCCAAATTGAAGCGTACCAAAATCGATATAGCGTCTTCCCTTACGACCTTCCCTTGCGTCTTCGCAAACAATACCCACATTTGTGTTCTCTACGCATTGACTTCGTTAGTGAGTTTGAAAAGATGCAGCAAGCTGCTGGCTGAATATTTTGGTGTCTACCTTGGATGTACGTGTGTCTTGTCCTGTTGCTCGTTTTGACGTTGCCCCTTTCTGGGTGGCGTGGCAAATTGCCACTGGCAGGTCTCGGACGTGTCAATGGTGCGTAATCACTGTTGTGGTTTGTGAGAATCAGGGTCTAGAATCATTGTGCCGCAATCCCCGTCACCACAGTGATTGTGGTTTCAAAAGTTTGCTGATGCACCAGCATAATGAACCGTTTTGAATTCCATCTATGCTTCCACGGTGCTTCACTTTCGCTGTGTGATATTCATCCAGCAGTAGTTCTGACAGCTGGCGAAATGGGGTTCGACAGCTGGCGTTGGAGTATCCCAGCGGATGCACAGATGTGAGGCTACATCAAGTGCAGTGGCAGCTGACTTGCTTAAGAGCGATTGATAAGAAACTACGAACAAAGGTTCAATGGACAAGTTGGCGTACAAAAGAGAGACAATTGGACGTTGAGATGAGATTGGTGCAGTGATTGTGATTATATAATATGTACTCATGCGCCGATCGCTGTGAAGCCGCGTCCGGACCGCCTTCCAAACTGCAAGCTCGAGCTCGTGCGCAGTTGGACAACGCTGCAGGGGAAGCCCCCCAGCGAGTGCGTGGCAAGGGATAGCCATCACAATACTATAAGTATCTGGACAATCTCTGGAGCATCACCATACGCCAGCAGCCTTCTAGGCAGAGTGGTTAGGGGGTCCGCAGCCTGTGATGGGGCTGCCTGATCGCGAGCCGAATACTCTGCGCCCTGTGGGAGTGCCAGAGTGCCGGAGGTCTATGGAACCTCGTGTGCATAGGCAATCGTGAGTCGAGGACGGCGTCGCTGCGTGGTGGAGGTGCTGCAGAGCATTTCGGTGGCAAGCCTGGGCTGCAAGAGGAACGATTGGCGGCGATTTGCAGTCGGACGCCTCTCTGGCTTGTTTCGAAGAAGGGGCGGCCATCATTTCGCCCGGTGACTGGGAGTTTCTTTTAGCACATCTATCTGGAATTTCAAGTGGGCCCAAGTCAACCTGGGGGCGCAGATGTACAATGTTAATTGATGAACCCAGGAATCTGGTACCCAGTTTTCGAGTTGTGTTCTTGAGCTGTTCCAAAGTTTGCTGAACCAGACCCTGGCGTATCTCACAATCAAGCTTATTGTCCCACTGAATGATGCCCGTACAGTGACACAACCACTCGAACTTGTCGTCACCGTTCCAGTACTTTGTTTCACAGCAACTTCACAATAGATGCGGTACAATTGTGTAGCGCGATTGCAGCCGCAAGCAATTTCTCCTGCTGCTCATTTCCTTCCTGAACCTCTGGCAGTCACAGCAGGAGAGAACTGAGAATTGCACACACGATAGCGGCGAATTTTCTGCCTGCTTGTCTTCAAAAAGTGGCGCACAGCAGATTGTGGCACATTGTTCAAAACTTAACAATTGAAATCGCCACATGATGTCTTGCATTTTGTTGGCGAGGGGCAATATACAAGTAACGCTCATATGGAGGCCAGTGGGACGTTGTCGACAACGCTGGCTTATGCGGATTCCAGGAGAGCCAAAGGCACACGTTGTTGGGCCTTGGCTGTCTGTACCCAGCGCCTCGATCGTCGAGTTGAAATGTTGGAAGTTGAACGTGGTTCGGACGTGTATTGCAACGGTGAAAATTTACACAAGGAACTGCCAATCCGTCTGCGTTTTTGATCACACCAATGTCTGTTGTGATTGGTCCATCAAACCACACTGGCAGACAGCAGCTACATCTTCCGATAATCTCTATCACGCTTGGTAGATGATGCACAAGGCTTCAAGAGCTGCAGGCAGGGCCACAACAAGCTGCACAATGCACAGCACACCTTGGCGTAAGAGGGCCCTGTCTTCCCCTATCGCATACTGCTTCAAATGCAGGCTGCATGTCGAACATCGAACTCGGCGTAAGTTGTGACACAACGTTGCGAAACGCACGTGCGGTCATGTGATCGATCAATCGATCTTCACATTCAATCTCTCGACTTATCATTGCAATCGAAAACATAGGAGGCATCAATTCAATGTTGATCGACACGTCCCTTCAACAAACTCAAGGACAGCACCCCTTCCCGTTCTCAGTTAGCCTCGCAGTTCATCCCCCTTGAACGATACTTCCAAAGTTCTTTTCCCCAAAATAACCACATTCTGGCCAGTCTGCGGGACAGACAAGCCACAAAATTTACAAAAATCTGCTTTGAAATGAGCCCTGCTCTGCTCAATTAGCATGCCACGTGTGCTGCAACCACGTGACGATTTCCCTTGTCATGAAACCCATTCTGCTCAATTCACACAACATCTTTGCCGCAAGCTCGTGTCATGCACGGCCTACTCTGCCAAAAATACACCACACAGATGCCTCTGTAGCCAATCTCCGCCACTCTTCCAGCAGTATCTGTATGGCAAACTGCGTTACTAGGGAGCCAGCCTCTGAGGATGTCTGGCGTGCATACATTTGCCTACACCTGAACTGTACATCACCTCCCATGCTGCACGCCAACCAAAGCCAACACATACATTTCGGCGAAACCTGCTCACCACCTTCGCCACCATTCGTTTTACTTGTTCGAAATCTGTCCAAATAAGTCCACCTGAGTGGCCTGGACGCCGCTGGCGCACAATGCCATCACTCGGGGACGTATCTGTCCTTGCGCTCGCCAAAAACGAGTCGCTGTGGAAAGCATTGAAACCATCAGTAATGCGTAATTCCGAGGTTTTCGTAATTCCCCTTTTCATGGTGCAACAATTGACAACTTGACAGACTGAAACGTTTGTTTACAAATTGGGTGATTGGCTGATTGACTGTTTGGATATTGAAATTGCACGCAATATCTTCAAAACCTATGGTCTAACCTTCCCATTTGGGCCCATTCCTAAAAGTTAAATGGAGCCAATCGGAGAAGGTTCAGATTCAATTCCTATGTCAAATTCTTTGGCATCATGGCCATACACCATTTGGCGACTATTTGTGCACAAAAGGTGGGACGTCCTTTGCAAATTTACTTGTGTGCAGACAATAGGGATCGAATGGTGGAAGCGCCAAAGTCTTGGACGCATTGAGCTATTCTCCGCTCTGGGTTTCAGTCAATCGTTGGTCATGGTATGGATGCATGATTGCATTCTTCACTGATTCTGATTTGAGTTCAATTCAAAGAAAGCTACATCAGTTGCACTGCAATCTTTTCAGCCAATCTGCAAGCATGTCCACGCAGCCAACATCTCCTCATGCCAATCCTCACGGATCCAACCATAGTACAAACTCAGCAACCCAATCCATCAATATGAAAGATTTCTGTCAGCATTACCACCAATCGCTTCGAGAACGTTCTTCCTTGGATATCGTTGTGGGGTTCACTTTCCGGTTGTTGAGCAGCAACGACACCAACCACATCAATCAATTCCGCAATTCCCAATCCAAGTTTCGCTTTATCTTTCATTATTATGCCTACAATGGCAAACATGGAAGCCACTCGCATCTCTTTCCACACAGCAGTGCTGAAACATGTGTTGCTTCTATCCCCGCTCTCAGCAAAAGACTTCATTCAATGCATTAGCATCGACAGTCAAATTTTGGAACTTACAAATTGCTGGATTCTGGATTTCGCTTTGCAGCGCCTTGGATTTCAATGAACAATCTTGGAAACTCATCTTGGGCAAAATATGGTGCCGACAGCTACATCCTTTGCCTTGAAGCGTACTGCTTATTCAATAAATGATTGGTCGAATGGCTAATTGGTTGAGTGACTGACATGTCATCATTGGCTTCAAATCAAAGAAAGATGAATTGCAGCCAGGCTTCAAGCTACCAAGCACCGGTCGTGTGCCATGGCATTCAATTGACACTGCCAGCGATTGTCCTCTGCTGCATGGCGTCAACTAGTTATGTGAAATTTCTTGATGATGAAAGGCGTCAATGAGTTCGCTCGTGGAGCAATAGGTGCGCTCAAAAACCAGACCACCAGATGGGTAAATTGCAAACAGCTCACAGTATACTGCCAGCAGCGTGAAGATGAAGTCTGAACTGAAGTAGAGCATCTTTGGCCAGAAAGAAACTCAGTGAGTCTGGGCACCTGTGCACAGGTGGCATCACTAACCAGATAGCAACACAAACACAATAGAGCAAGACTCTGTGCACACAACAGCAGTCCCAGACCAGCATGTCCGTCTGAATAGTCTTCTCAGTTTGCGTACCCTGAAAATTTGTTTGTAGGCCTTGGCCACCGTGAGATACTCGATGGCAACGCCATCAGTCATGGCCCCAAGCAGATTGCGTGCTTCGCTTGGAACAAGGCGGATTCGCGGCACTAGGTCTTCCGCAGTAATATTTGGTGGCTCGGCTGAGCACAGCAAAGTGGAATAAATAGGCAGGCCACCACACACTATATGATTCACTATGCATTAAAGCACCGCACTTAGCTCCGCAATACAAGTACAGAAGATAAATCACTGCACCCAATCAACGATTGCAAAATGTCAAAACATCTCAGCTATACACAACAACATGAACATAGTGTTTCTGTCGGGCAATGCAGAATGCAGCAAAGCAACACGAAGCTCTGAGCAGTGCCAAAGTTGTCCGTGAGGACAAATCCCTGCATAAGCAGAACATCGCCTGCATTAAGTTTGCTTCGATGACAATATTACCATTGCGTTGATATTCAGCCATAACAACTCTTCTCTCAACTGAATAGAACTTCCTCGTTTCCCACGTGCAGCAATGCAAAGTCAAGCCACAAGATGCAGTTTGATTTAATTCCAAGTTTCCCATTTTCACTTTCTATGCATTCTGGCTGCCAGTCTGAACAAGCTGGGTCAAGTCGAAAGACTTCGCAATGGTGCCACTCAACAAGAAGATATTCCAAGCTTGAAGGAGAACAGCATCACCCGTACCAAGGCAGTTGATGAAGAATTTTGCCTGGGGCGTGTCAGCACCGGACATGAGCAACTCTGTCGTGCACATCCCGGGTGACAGCATGTGCACCCCAACGTTCGTGACATCGTTTGCCTGCAAGCGAAGCGTACAACATTCAGGAAAGTAGAATGGTGCAAACAGATGATGCTTGTCAACGATGGCAAGCTGATGGAAATATGCTTGCCATCGCCTGCCAAGGCCAGAGAGTTGGCCGGTTGATTTTTGTGAAAACCATGGATCCATTGAATGCATCAATACAATCGAGAGCAACTGACGCTGATGGCATCAAGCACATCATCGCCCTGCAGGTACAAGGGACAGCAGCTTATTCCCCTAATTGTAGTTCTTCAACAAGACACACCACAGTCAAGCCCTGGCACTTTGCTTGCGATGGTGGCGGCAGCAGCAGCCACCGCCAAGATAAAATTGTCCATGGGTTCATGCTCACATTCTGTGCATGGGAAACAATGGTCATGTTCTGGCACACTGTATCAAAAAAAATGTCACCCTTTCTAATTATCCCTTTCACTTGCCTGCAATTCAGCCACAATGGACTTGTTTAACTGTGGAAGAGAATGCTTGGTGGCGCCGTATGCAGCAAATCTGGGCGTGGGCCGCCCATTGGCACCAGCCCCATCCATGTTGAAGATGTGGCCATCTGTGGGCTGACTGCGCATCACACGAATGGCCTGTGGAGCAATTGAACACACGGTTCAGTTTGCAGAATGGGATGATTCGTTCTGTGGTTTTACTTCCTTTTCACACAAATGACGATGTGGTTGAATTTCTTCAGAAATGTAAGGCATCGGATGCAATGCAGAGCCTCAGAATGTCAAGTGCAGAATGTCCAATTTGTTGGATTTGTTGTCAGCAGGACCGGTCGTACTTCCTGTGTCCCAGATTAATTTGTGTCCATTTGAGACGTATTTTGCAAAGAATGCCTTGAACTACAAATCGAGGTCAGAATGGGATAGATTGGGTCCCAAAACCCCTGACTATCAGTTTCAAAGAAGAACGCAATCAGCCCTAACCTCTCTGCGTGGCTCTGTAGTTGCCCTTCTCTAGCCAATATTGCACACTCATTTTCCATGTCCAATGAAAATCCCTGTAGTTTGGGGCCGCTGCCATATGTACAAGTGGGAAACCAAAGCCGTTTTGCCAGTGTCTCAGTAGAGGGGTGGTGACCATGAGGTGGAACAGCGCTAACCAAGCAAGCCCGAACATGCCTGGATCTTGCTCTCCAATGAGCATACCTGCAACAAGTGGTCCTAGACATTGAAGCCCAGCCTGTATGTGGGCTGCATTTTCCAAGGTTATGTCATAACCTTGTTTAGAGAAGTCTGCAATGCCTCATGCCTGAATTGGGGCTCATGTGTGTTGATTGGCCCACAATCCACAACGTGCCACTTTTGAACAACTCTTCACCTGCAGTCCACAATCTAGCACTGCCTGGCAATCCTCTATTGTCCAGCAGATTGACTTGACCGCACACTCCAAACTCATGGCCACAACTTTGGAAGAAATTGCACAGCCAGCTTCTATGGCTGAGAAGTTGTGTGCCAGAGACATAAAAGACGCCTAATCTGGGACTGAGTAAGTGCAAAAATTCTTGATAACTGCATTCGACAAGAATAAGGCCACAAACCAGTCCTTCACTTTTTGTGGCTGGTGAATTGAATTTGAAACTCAAGGTTTAAAAAGAATGCACACATTGTGACAAGTTCTTCAGCCACATCTGTGAATCAGTAAGAATGGACAACCACGGAGAATTCCAACAGATGTCTGGTACACATTTCATGCGCTCCTTACAGACATAGGCCACTGTGGGATGTCCTTGTTGAACCTCAAATTTACAACTTACTTCCCATGCTCCATCAATGGGATGATTTTGACAATGTGATCTTCTCATTCACCAACACCCCCAGATATAAATCACTTACCTCCCTGCAGCCCAGCATGACGCCCAGCAAATTCGTCTGCACAATGTCGATCAGGTCATCTTCGTCTGAGTCCATCAGGTATTTGAATGTGTAGGCGTTCGTCCCAGCATTGTTGATCCTTGAGACAATATACAGGCAAAGTAAGTAGCAAGTCTGAAGTTTTAAATATACATGCTTGATGGCATGCAGTACTCCTGAGAGAAAAGGGGATCGTCTGTCGGGTATGCAACACTGATTCTCCAAGTTTAGTATTGCCCAATGGCTGACTTGGACTCACAGAAAAGAAAAACTGGGAGAGGTTTTAACTCCTTGCAATTTGTCATTATCACAATACTAAAAAAGCCCTTGCACCTGAATTGTGCTGACAGGCGCGGTAATTCTGACCAGTGTTTGTTTGTTCTCCAGTATCACATTTGTGCACACTGCAGGTGGTGCAATATGCTATCAAGTGCAGGAGCTCTTGTGTGCCAAGCGTGTTGAGGTCCCTGTAGGCCTATGGAAGCATTAACACCATCTCATGACCAGGGTACAGTATTGATATGCACCATGACTGGTGCGTTGTTTTGCACATTGCATGGAACAGTGATGTTTTCATTCATTTAAGAACAGAAATCCAAGAAATGCCTAAAGCACCTGAATAAGACAACAAGCGGACCAGGCATGTAGCATACAAGCAGAGGCTGAAACTAAAAACCCTGTGGTAAACTTGACAAGACACTGATTGTGGGGACAACCGTCCCAGTGCACCTATTCTGATGGGATCATATCAGCAATGTGGCCTTCAGCAAAATTTTTTGTTACTTTGCCAAAAGTCAAAATCTCACCAGTTGTTAGTGTATCCTAAGCACAAAAACTGCTGAATCGTTTAAAAGTTGGTACTTTGCACTCAAGCACATAGTCATATCAAAAGGCATCAGTAATTATGGTAGACACGACACTGTCTTGAAGGTGCAATGGCTGTTTCTCTTTCTGCATTTTTATAAATGTAGCAACAAAAGCTTGCCACATTCATGGCAAGCAGATGTCCATGGCTGCTAGGCAATCCAAGTGGATAGCATCCACCTCCAACACTGTTCAAACAAATAGTCAACACTCACCACACATCAACCGAACCAAGCTCGCCAGCTGCAAAATCTGCCAATTCTGCAACATCTTTCGCTTTGGAAACATTGCATTGCAATCCCTGACAGTGCATGCGAGATTGTTCGTATCAGCGCTTGATGGGCAGATGCATACTTGTTGAAAGGCCAGCTGCCACCAGCCAGCACCATTTTCCACACAAACCCTTGGTGCTGAGCTCATCAACAGAACAAATACAGGCTTTCTGAGGCAGTTTCAGAACATGTAGGGAAACAGCAAATCATCATAACTGAACAAAAGCAAATCAGAAAGTACTTTGCAAGTGGTTGTTATTCATTGCAAGTCTAAAAGCGGTGCTTGCCAGTTCTCAATTTTAACACATGGGAAAAATGCACCTTACCCTTCTTGGAGGATATCCGGGAAAATATGCATATGGGTGAATGGCTTATTCAAGAAAGGGGGGGCAATGAAATCTGCAACTGGCAGGATAAGAATTATGCTATGGTGTGTGCATGTTTGTGACTTGCTTTACATCGAAAACTTGCCAGACCCATACCTGTGCATGTGGAGCCTATGAGCCAGACACACCAGCACAATGTTTCCTTTGCCATAAGAGCAGAATTGCACAAGCAAAATCATTATCTGCAAAGTGTTCTGTGGGAAATCATCCACTGACTCATGAGGATCTGAGGGACAGGCATCAAATGGACACATGGGACATTTCCATGCACAGTACTGTTCTGGTTGATGCTCTTACAAGTCCAATGTTGGCCTTGGCTCTATCTTGTGTTGAACAAGTAGGAAGCAGCCAGTTTCTGTTCAATTCAGTAATTTTAAGCAGAGAGTTGGGCAGTAGGCACTGCTGGCACTGCTGCCAGAGTACTGGTTTATTTGCACTTGTGAGATGAAGGATGTTTTCAGTTCAGGCATCCCTCACAGACCGCACCTTCACATTGTCCGCTCCGTAGGCACTGGAAAGGTCGCTGCACACAGTGTCAACATCTTCACCTGTGGCAATGGCGTACAAACAACAGCAATGGCGATGTCAATGGCCAAGACACAAGCACAAATGACAAAGACGTGTGGGCTGTGCACTGAGGTCACTTGAGGTACAGGGGCTTGCTTGCACAAGGGCAGTGAATTGTCACATCTTAACATATGTATATATGCAGAATCACACTGGCGGCACAGAATACAGGATGCATCAGCAACAATGTTGACTTTGTCATTCTGGTTGCCATGGCCATCCAGGGAAACTCACTTGTCCTGGATGAGATGACAACTCGATCACCTGCCTCCAGAAATTGTTTGGCGAGGCAAAGCCCAATGCCTGTTAGCAGAAGGCAGAGACTTGTAAATTGAGAACATATTGAATTGCAAACCCAGTTCACATGTAAGCATGCACTTGAAATATTTGAACAGATGTTTGTTGAGTGCGCATTCTAATGTTTCCCATCATTGCCAAGAATCTTCTAAGAGCATCGCACAAGGTGATGGATGAGCTGCCCTCCAGACACCACAAACAAGATCTCAATTATAATCTAATATGTGGTGTCTGGAGGGCAGCTCATCCATCGCCTTGTGTGATGCCTTGATATGCACTCAAGCGCAAAATGCAGGGCATCTTTAATACACAAATGTTGGGAAAACGTCAAAATTGTGTGTGCTTTAAAGCATATACTACAAGACAATTCCACCACAAGAAGTTGAACTAGCCTAGACCAAACTTAGGTTCTCTGACAAACACTGCCAGGACACCTGCCACTCGACAAAGGGCAAAAGTTCCAAAGCATCGACTGTCTGCGAGATGTTCCTGCCAGATGAGTGCAGCCAACAAGCCTAAAAGTGCAAGATGCTTGCCATTGGGTTCCTGACAACTGAAAGTATCTGCATGAAGAGCATCTTAACAGTGCATTTTTCTCGTGTATCTTTGCATTCCAGTCTGCCGTGGTGTGGTGTTTTTTGCATGGTTACACCCACTCTTGGTTTGTTGCATTTTGGTAGGTACCCAATTAGAAACCAAATTTTCTTTCATTTACATTTGCTTTTATAACATGCACCAGCATCCTTGCATTTTGAACACGATGATGTGACAAAGCAAAAGATGATACACCAGGCCACAGGGTTGACAGCGACTTGGGCAATGCTGTTGCATCACTGATGGCCAGAAACTACCATCTTACCTTTGGTCGATCCTGTCACAACAACATTGTATGGCTGCTTTGGCACAGCACCATTCCCATTGTTGAATCCCAGCATGCACACGGTGGGGGGTCTTGACGAGTGGCATTGGGTGCGGCGCAGAACTGAACAAAGTATGGCAACCAATGTGGCAGTCAGTATATGTTGGCTCCGCAATGCTAGAACAATCTCAAGAGTGGGAGCAATCATGTCCCAGTAGCCACCCCACAGAATGTGTAACAGCACAGTCACCACCCCCAGAATTGGTAGTCACACATGACAATGTCTAGAACAAAATGGCAAGGTAAGCACATTAAGATACAGGACAGACCTACTGTATGAGCGAGGCGCACACAGTGAGGTAACCAAGATTTGGCAAAGCTCAAGCAGAAAAGAATTTTAGTTGGTAGTGCAGGTGCCAAGGCAGCGTTTTGTCTTGCCCATGTGACAAATGGAATCAAAGGATTCGATGGTGCAGCTCATGCCACAACAGTACTGGAGTACTTTCTCCAGAAGCCAGCATTCGGGATCAAGGGCAAGCGTATTCTACCCTCTATCAAGGTTGGCCTGCTTGTAAAAATGAAGCGAGCTAGTCGTCACCGTGATGCTGATAACAACACTGTCAGGAATGGAATGTCTAGGTGTTGTGTTGCCATGTGCTGCATGATCTCCCATTTCAACTCGTGGATTTCTGATCCTTTTTTTGCACTGTCGATGTGTGGATGTCCAACACTGCTTGGAAGGCAGAAGCACACAGTCAAACTACCTTCCAGCAGAATTCCCCTACCCGTGTAATAGTCTGGAGCAGCCACTGCATGTCTGCTTACCCATGCCTAGCAGCCCCAATGTCTACAAGGGCAAAGTCCCCACGATTTAAGTCTACACACTGCTAGCCTGAACATGAGACATCCCAGTGTCCAGCACTCTTGCTGCTCTCTTATGTTGTTGCTATCTGTTGTGTGCTGGCTGGTCTGCTATCAGCCAGCAGAATATCTTCAGTTTAACATCAAAGAATGTTTCAATCCTTGGGCAAACCTAACTCCCAAACAAGCAGTTGTGTGACACTCTGTTCAAGCATGCCACAAAGTCTGATAGCTCCCCGCGCAAGTGGATGGAGGTTGGGGTACACAGCTAGCATTGATGATACGTTTTGGGCCAAACTGGTCTTGCTGAAGGGATGCGTGATGTGTTAAATTTCATTTCACACTGCAGCTTGTAAAGATACCTGACCTGTAAGGCATTCATTCATGGAAAGTAGAAAACTCCCTTGCTGTCATAGAATTATAGTGCACTGGGCCCATCTTCCACTCCAGTCCTGATCTTGAGGGAGACATACACAGGACCTATATGCAACACCTATATATATACAGAGAGAGAGAGAAAGAGACGATTTTTTGTTCCCATATATCACCTGGTGCACTGTTGTTGATCATCAGATCACTGGGAGTGTCAAACCTGGATATGTTTGGTGTTCTATTGCTATGTCTTGAGAACGAAGTTGCAGATCTCCACAAAATGCCACAAACCGAATCCCACTAGGTGACCAGTGTTGTCCACCTTATACTTATGCAACTTTGCGCTTTCCAGTTGGCTCAATTCTGAACTGTTGGCTTTAAGGTTGGGCAAATGGCATAGACTACATGCACATATGTGCCTCGCTTTCTGGACAGTTTCGGGACATAGAACTGGGATAGGAGCCACATGAATACTGCCCTCAACATAAATGCGCAAATGGGGCTGTCGATAAGGCTGTCTCCCAAGGCATCCGTTTCTCTTCAATCTGAGCTTTGCAGTATCAGGCCTCGGCAGTTAGTGTTGGTCAATTGAAGCCAACGCTTACAGCAGGATGAGACACGATTGCAGTGCACGCTTGACCACACGGCAAGTGCACATTGGCCCCACAGCAACTGTACGACCAACTGTGCAATCTGCAGTCGAATTTGCCTCGATCTCGCGTTCCCGTCTGAGCTGCAAGCATTATGTGCTCTACAATCGAGGCAAACTTGGCTGCTGGTTCACATTGGGGCCAACGCCGGTGAGTTTCGAGCCACACACGTGCCATTGAGACAATGTGCGTCGACTTCCGCGCAAGCCCCGGTGACATCTCACCAGATCTTCCGTAGAGCAACGCTATGTCGGTGCCCGATTTCCCCCACAGACTCCTGGCATCCGTGGCGCGCATCGTCGCTCCGCGCA